>JAVQJS010073719.1:0-11466 GCA_036024795.1 Galaxias rostratus
AAGAAATTCAGATCTGTGAACAAAAAATATAGTTTGAATCAGTTCATAATAAAATAATTCATTTATTTGAAAACCATTGCTGTGGTCGTGACAAGCAACGTGTGTATGTGTACGTGTACACAGTCTAATCTGGATGTTTTCTTTGTAAACAAACGCATTCATTCCTGTATCCCCTGCAGCATTACAACATGGTAATGGCAGCGGCGGCGGCTGCCTCAGCATCAGAAGACCATGAGCTCCTTCTCAACCGCTTCCTTCCCTATGGCTCGTCCCCCTCCTCGCAGCTATTCCTGGACCAATCAGGGGCTTCCTCGGGCACCTCTATGACAGTGCCTGCCAATGGGAGCAGCAGCTCAGGCAGCAGCAGCAGCAGCAGCATGGTCTCCTCTAGTAGTCTGCGAGACACACACTCTTCATCCCATGGCAGCACACACTCATCACACACACACCCTGGAGTTGTGACGGGAAGGACCAGTGCAGAAACAACTGCTATTTATGGGCGGATACCTGATGTCATATCGCTGGACTGACTGGCAGGAAAAGGCTTCCAAATTGTTGCTTGACTGTTTACCATATATTTCAGAGATTAGACCGGTCCGATTAGAGCCAGTAACCTCACTGATCCAATGACAGTTTGTTACATACATGGTCTAGTTGTTGGACAAACATAAGGAACCCGAGCCAGCATACCCAGGCAGGAATGGGTTGGTAAAGTGGAATGCTGTAGTAAAGACTGACTCAAGAACAGTGTTAAAGATTGACTGAATGCCAGTTCTTGATGTCACTTCACTCAACTGAGTTATCAGTTGCACAGCAATGAATCAGGATCAAACGTTCTGTTTGTGTTCTGACTTCAGATCAGTAAGCTGTTTGACGTATGTGGCTTTACAAATGAAGTTGTGTTACAGGCTGTGCTGTTAGCCACACTTCACGGAACTACAAAGTTATTACCAAAAGGAAAAGAATGTTTTTTTTGATGCCGTGTACAGAGAACAAAATATATTTACTTTTTTCTGTTTTGTTTTTGAAATAAGTTTAAGACTTTTGTCTTGCCTAGCAAGTTGTTTCACCTAGGATTAAGTACTGACTAAATCCCCTCCCATCACACGTACACACCAACCGTTGTTAATGGAACATGGTAACTTTGGCTAACTCCCTTATCCTTTATTTCTTTTTCATCCTATTCAGTGGTTCCGTTTTTATTGAGGCATTAATTCCCTTATATAATTTTTTTTGTTTGTTTTCTTTTTCTGTAATGGTATTTTTCTTTTTTGTCATATAACTTTCCACTTTAAATTGTTAATTGTTGTTTTTCCAGTGAAGAAAACTTGACTATGCTTTTAAATGATGTAAGATATGAAACTAGCTATATTAGTACCTATAGGCCTTTAGATTGATACAGTTGGAATTGTGTATATTTACCTATTTTCTGCTGTTCTTTATTTTACCAAAAGACTGTGTTGTTATATGCAGAAGTCATTGAGTCATATTTAAATGTCTTACTTTAGACGTTACCCTTCATTTAAATTACATTTTCTTTCTTGCCCCTCCACACAATGCCAAAAAGACATTGAAATACTGCACAACTGACCATATAAATGTTTTTATATGAGTTGATGTGGGCCCTGTCAAGACTTTTCAGTTTTGGTTGCTTGTTGGGAATGACACTGCCACTAAATGCTCTTTACCGCCGTCAGTTTCCATTCACACCCCTGTCAGACCGTTCAAATGCAACTGGAACATAGCTTGATGAATGTCTAGCTATTCTGAGTATGAACAGACTTCAGGAGTCTTAATTGATTGAATGGAGTTGTAACGAGCAGTGTCGATGAGTTGCATTATAAAATGTACCCTTACACAGCCTTGCCACAGATGGTTACCAGGCTTAAGTAGTGCCTGCTGAGTGTGTTTAATGCACTGTGTTTCAGTTTGAGACACAAAGTTTAAAGAGATCCGGTACTATGTCAGTTTATCTTTGTTGTTTTTCTTGCCACGAGTACATCAACAGAAATTTTGGAACAGAAATATTAGCACCCCGTGTCTGCTCATGTGCGGAACTTTGCTTCTCTCCCATTGCTGTTCGGCTCATTTAGATATACATTTGATATTTTCTGTAAGTTATTTAAAAATGAATATGATGGCTTGGTAGCTCAATTATTTTTTAGTCAGTTTCAGTTTTAAAACATGCAGTGGTTTCTTATTTTAACCATCGTAAATGCTCTATCCAGGAAAGCAAATTACAGTCAATTCAATTGTTATTTTGCACCAACTGTGACCTTATACTGATGTGGGTGCAGTGCCATTTTTTTTTTTGTTTAATTTTCAGTCAGGGAAAAGTGGAAAATACAGGGTTTCTTCTGACTCAATGTAATCGAATAGCTTTGAAACAAATAAGTTCATGCTGCTCAAGTAATTTTCAAATTGTAAACCAGGACCATTTGCATAGGTTGCCCACACATCCGTTTGAAAACATTTAACTTTGTAACCCATGTTTTCATCTTTACCCAGTTGTATAGCAGGCTGTCAGTCCTTACCACAAGAGGGATTAGTTTGAGATAAGGATGTGTTGAATGAGACTCTTGGCTCTCAACCATCTCTGTCCCCTGTCTGTCTCTTTCTGTTTGGTTATCCATTAGCCACACACAGCTTCTCTCTGGATGCTTGGATTGTATGGTGTGCTCAGCACCGGACAGAAAACAAACTATAAAACCTCATTTGTTTTCACAAATCACATAGCAATCACCTCCACCAATAGATCTACTTAAATATAAAGTGCTTTATTCACTATAGCGCCACTTCTTCCCCCAGCTAGAATTCTGACCCCCTCTTTGGTTAGTCTAGTTGCTCAGTATTTTATTTATTTTGTTTTCTGTATTATGTTTTATATATAATGTATATGTAATAATATTTTTTACATATGTGGCATCCATGGCTATATCTGTCTGTTAAGGTGTGTCTGCCAGCCTGACTTGTTTGTCACTGTCACATGTTGTGTTCTGACAGAAATGTATTTAATATGTTTAATGTAGCGTTATGTCCCTCATATGCAGAATAATGTATGTGTTCATTTTCTGGAATGTGTTTTGCCATAAATCATAAATCTATTCTCATATTTCATGCTGTCCAGATCTTTAAATTAAACCATTCATTGATCAGCACTTGGTCAAATGTTGATTAGAGTCACAATTTAAAACACCTGAAACATATTTATGTCATTTTTAATACCACAGATAAAAAAGCATAAATTGGTTATTGGGTCCTCCTCTCACAGTCACTTTTTATGACTGTATTAATCTAACCGATTAAGAACTATCTTACGTCATGTAAAGCATGTGCATCGCCCGTCTGTCTTGACATTTAAAAATGACAGTGCCATGTCATCACTACCCTCTTGCGGTTGCCGAGTCCTGCTTTTTCACAAATCAGTATGTTGTCGATAAAAGTCTTTATCCTGTTTTAGTGGTTGAGTTTAGGCCCAATATGTGTTCAATTCTAATTGTTCCTTCAAATCCTTGGCAATGAAAGCTGGGGGTTGGAATGTCAAAAACAACCTAAGACGGCAAAAATACTTACACGCACGTAGCCCGGGAAGCAATTTTGCGAATCCCTGACATAGTAGTTTGTTTTACATAACAAAGCTACATAAAATACTAATTAGTTGTGCGTAACAGTGCAGCAACCCCGATCTTAAAATAAAAGATGAGATCTCAATCCTTTGTGTCTTCTGTCTGGAAGTTAATTTAGTTTCAGTGAAGGTGTGAGAACACTTTTCCCATCTGAATCATACCCATCCAAATAATTATTTGTATGAACATCGTATATATTTTTTAAAATATCTCACTTTAGAAACACAATAGCTGACATCTGCACTCACTGCCTTAAATATACAGATTCTATAAAAAAATCTAAATGAAAAGAATCTTTTCATGGAGGATGTGAAACTGTACATTAGACCACTGTTAGTTGGTATGGAAAACTAATTTACAAAATATATTTATTACTTTATTTGAAATAAGTTGCTTACCTACTGAATGTAATATCTGTGTATAAAGGTTTAGATGTAATAAAGTTAATATGTTGCTTAGTTGTGATTTGTTTATGCATTTATTTTCAACCAAACTTTTATGTATTCCTAGTTTAATAAGTGTGCTATAATCTTAATTTCTCAAGAAGCGCAGGATGGCAAAAGTCTTTACTTCTGTCGTTTTCCCGATAACTGCGCAATTTATTAGGCACACTGCGTATTATAACATTAGGCGCAGGGCGAATTTAGACAGGTCCACCCTGAACGGAAAGGTATCTTATGTCTTTTAATATGCGTTGTTATGTCAATGAAGCCCAACATAACTGGTGAAAGACATAAAAAAATATTGCAAAAAAAAAAAAAGATAAATAAATAAAACAGCCTACTGAAGCTACTCTATGAAAGATATGCGGAATCCACAACAGGCGTGTTGGCTCATATTCTGTTTCGGATGAGTCCAAATGACAAAAACTGTTCCAATCATGCGGTGCCAATCATGCATTGGTACCAATCCGGATTAATTGGGGGGGCCGGGCCCATCTGCTAAGGAAAGAAATCAATTGAGTTGTGACATATCTTCGCATTTGAAAAGAATGATGGACCAGGTTACATCACGGACATTTAAAAGCTAGGTAGGTACGGGAGCTTTAAAGGTCCTACCTAAACATTCATCTGGACTTACCACGGACGGTTCAAGGAAAAACATGGATCCTGTTAATCAGAGTACTTTGTTGAATGGATCATGGACTTTTACGGACCTTAATGGTTTCGGAAACTTTGAAGACATAGATGTGACGGCAGATGGTACAAGAGTTTTGCGGTTCTTGATCTGCATCATTTACTCTGTTGTGTGCGCCGTGGGCTTGGTGGGCAATTTGCTTGTGCTATTCTTTATACGGGTTAAACAGGAGAGGAAAAAGTCTAGAATAAACTTCTTTGTGCTCAACTTGGCGGTTACGGACTTTCAGTTTGTGTTGACACTGCCGTTCTGGGCAGTAGACACGGCACTGGACTTCAGCTGGCCATTTGGAGACGCCATGTGCAAAATAATTCTCTCCGCCACTGTGATGAATATGTATGCTAGTGTATTCTTTCTCACCGCAATGAGCGTAACCCGATACTGGTCGGTCGCTTCAGCTTTAAAGGACCGAACCAGGGAGAAGTCCTGTTCTGCCAAATGGGTTTGCATGGTAATTTGGGTATCCGCTACAGTTGCAACAGCTCCAACATCCATATTTTCAACTGTGACCAATGTTACGGGAGAGAAGTTGTGTCTTTTAAAGTTCCCAGGTGGACAGTACTGGTTGGCAGTGTATCATATACAAAAAATATTATTTGCCTTTGTCTTACCAATGGTTATTGTCTCAGTCAGTTACATTCTGCTTTTGCGATTTATCCGTACTCGCAGCATGAAAACTAGCAACCCAAAAAGGAGAACACAAATCACAAAATCTGTAACAATCGTCGTGCTGTCATTTTTTCTCTGTTGGATGCCAAATCATGCCATCACCTTTTGGAGCGTCCTGGTTAAATTAAATGTCGCCAATTGGGATAGAGCATACTACATAGTTCATACATATGTTTTCCCTGTGACAGTCTGCCTTGCGCACGCCAACAGTTGCCTCAACCCGGTGATTTATTGTCTCATAAGAAAGGAATTCAGGAAAAAACTGAAGGACCTATTTTATCGGGGATGAAAACGTGCTACTGTTCATAACCTGCCCCAAAATCACGGCAGATGTTTGCGTGTTGCGCATGCCTGTTATTATTTAGTGACATGTCAATGTAAAAACAAATAACCAAATCGATCCTCACTCAATATCGTTTTTCACTTTTCAAGATATTCATTGGGGACCTTTTGTTGTAAGAGTAGTTGGATTGTTGGTTATCATGTATCTTCTGTGCAGCAGTATATAAAATAAATAAATAAAAAACATTGCATTATGATGTTCAATTACTTGTTAAAAATTCCTTTTTCATTTGCATAATTAATTACAACATATTTACGCACAGACAGAGTTCTATTTCTTAAAATAGCCAATATCATCTTTATAAAATTAAAGAACATAGGCTAATTGAAAAAGGGTCAACAAATTACAGGTCAGGATGTAGTCTAGAAAACACTACCGCAGTGACTCACCAAGAGGGTGGGAAATTGAATAATCTACTGTCATAAAAATCTTTATAATAACAACAATGAAATGTAGGCTACTATCTAAGACGTCAAATGAACAAAACTTCCAAAGCACTAATTGGTAAAAAGTCATATTCTTATGACCAACTAAGAATATATTGTTTTGCGCAATGCTGTTTTGGGCAGATATTTAATATGAGGCGTGTGTGTCTAAATTCAATAAACCTAACAGGTTTCCAAATTCAGGTGCGAGCGGTAGTAATTTGTCTGTCACATTACCGTGCTTCGTTTTTCAACGTTTTTTCAACATTAGGTCACCTGACACCAGGCAGTCAGGCATGCAAGTCGCTCTAAATGACGAAGGTGGCGCGCCCTCAGCAGTGTTTTGTCTGGAAAGAAATGGAACTCGGCAATGCACGAATTTGATCATTCAGAGATTCGATCAGTTGAGTCTGTGAATGGCGCCAAAACAGGACCCTAAACCTAAATTTCAAGAAGGTTGGTTTGCATGATCGAGAATCTAGATACTCATTACAGTGGGCCATTGTCTCTTGCACTGCAGTAAAGCTATTCCTGCTTTGAAATGGGTAACGCTATGTTAGCGTTATTTGCGTTTTGCGAGAGAATAGTGTCCTCAGTGAACCAATCAAACTGTAGATTATGAAACTTTCGGGTGGGCCATGCATTTTTTTTATGTATTTAAGTAATTAGTTATTGCAATAGTTACAACCTGCACTCTGAAACTGATAGGTAAATTAGCTTGCTGGACCTGATGGGTGCACCCTCCAACGCCTCTGAACGTTAGCTAGGGTTAGCTAGCAAACATTTCAGCAACAAAGCCAAGGCAAACACGATGCAAACGAGGCGTGATGCATGTGTCGATAGTTAACGTTGACAAAAGCTAGTTTTTGTGGTACTTACGATATTATACTTAGCTATGCTGTATTGTCTAGCTACATGCCAACTATGACCGCCAATAAACACAACAGGGCCCAAGGCTTTCTAGCCTAGCTGCAGAGATTTTATACAGTCTGACTTGAGTCCTGTTTAAGGCCTAGGCCTGTTGGGTCTGTTACGAAAATGATTATATTTCCGTATTTTTCAGGTGAAAGAGTCCTGTGTTTTCATGGGCCATTGCTATATGAAGCAAAGGTTTGTTTGCATTATCTTATATTACGTTTGTGTTTATTCAAATTTAGTATGTATGCAAATGTTAATGGATGTCAAATCAAACTCCAATGTGTTCCCTCTTCAGTGTGTGAAAATCAGCATTAAGGATAAGCAGATAAAGTACTTTATTCACTATAGCGGATGGAACAAAAAGTGAGTACTTTCATTTGCAATTTAAATTGTGAAACAAAAGTAAACTAGTTAAGGATCCAGTCTATTTCTACAAAATATTGTCTTAAATATTTTTTGTAATCTGTTTCAGCTGGGATGAATGGGTTCCTGAAAGTAGGGTTCTCAAATATGTGGACAGCAACCTTGCGAAACAAAAAGAGCTTCAAAAGGCTAATCAGTAAGTTTGTGTTTTTTAAGGGGTAGACAGGGTATTAGTGTATTGGAATGAATTTAATGAGTGTAATCTTATACTTAGCATTAAGAGATTCTATGTCCATCAATGTCTCTCCAGAAATGCCGATGATGACTCGAAGATGGGAGAACATAAAAAGTGATTACCTTTAATTGTTTATTATTGTCTGTCATTGGTTCTCATTTGTTTGGTTTTATTTGTCTTACATTTACAAGACCAAGGAAAGCTGTGCACATGATTACCGTATTTGTATCAAGTAGGCCATCATTTACCTTTGTAGATTTCATAGAGTATTTTGGTGATATACAATCGGCCCAGTTTATGGTAATGTTTCAGTGCCTTTTTTTTCAGGGAGCATTATGTTGAGGGAAAGATGAGGGGAGTAGCACCAAGCAAGAAGATTGCTGCTGTGCAGCAAAAAAATGTTGATCTGTAAGTGAAAAATTGTTTGGTCTGTGGAAACCCTCTTAAAATTGAATACATTTCTAAATTTTTATAATTACATAAGAGATATCAAGATTGTGAAGGTCTTATAAGGATAAGAATAGCAAAATATTTTATCACCCCATTTTTTGTGTTCAGGAAAGCAAAGAAGACCAAACTGAAGAGTAAGTTCAAGGCTCAAATAACGTCCTGAAATTGTTATCTTTATTTAAACGTAAAAATAGTCAAATTTTCATGTAGTTAAAATGTTATGTGGGTTTGTTATTGGCATATGATAGTGTAGTTATGAACCTTTTTGTCTATATAGCACCAGGGGCTGGTGAGGGGACCAGTACAGGAGAGATGCCCCAACCACCAAGGAAAAAGAGGGCTCGGGTTGACCCAACTGTGGAGAGCGTATGTGTCACAACTCTATGTTCCAAATCCCCTTCCCCACACCGCCACCTTCTTCTTTCCCATGTCAAGTTATGAATAGTAGACTATGGTGAAAAAGATGCCTAGGTTAGAACAAGGCAAATCCTGCCTTAAAGCATTTATGTTCAGTTTGTTTTAAGGTGAAATTATTCTATTGGATAATTAACTTAATTAGGCATATTTATATCTTGTGTTTCACCATTTGCCTCTCTGATTTCATTCTTTGTTTGTTTGTTTGTGAACAGGAGGACATGTTCACTAACCGTGTGGAAGTAAAGGTAAAAATTCCTGAGGAACTAAAGCCCTGGCTGGTGGATGATTGGGACCTCATCACCAGACAGAAACAGGTAGCAATGATGAAACAGCTGGGTTATTCACAACACTACCGTACTTCAATGAGTATAGAAACTGAACATCTAATATCAGCCACAAAAGTAACTTTGTTGTGATCGTTTGTTTGCCTATACCATTATCATTGATGACTAAGTAATCATCTTATTCCTATGTTTTTTTTTTATATGGTATTGTTTATTTATTTTTAATACCAGTGTATCATGTGTATTTAACCTGCAATAAAATGCCTTTTTTATAAGGCAGTCCTTCAGATATCCAAAGGATATACTAAATTCACACAAGTTGTAAGCACTTTCTATTTTTCACAGCTGTTTCACTTGCCAGCTAAAAAGACAGTTGAGGCTGTCTTGGAAGACTATGCAAACTATAAAAAATCGAGAGGAACCTCAGATAACAAGTAAACAACACTTGCTACTTTACTGCTGCAAATATTCAGGCCTGCATCTCAAATTAAACTGAATACAAGTAGTCACTAATCTAAACTGACTTTCGCAACGTTTCTGAGTGGATCAAGGCAGCCTGCAACCCCTCCAATTTGAATAGCAGCTGTGTCTCTTTTCTCCCCTTGCTGCGTTAGGGAGTATGCTGTGAATGAAGTGGTGGCAGGGATCAGGGAGTACTTCAACGTTATGCTTGGCACTCAGCTGCTTTACAAGTTTGAGAGGCCCCAGTACGCTGAAATACTGGCCGACCACCCTGACGCCCCCATGTCACAGGTTTATGGGGCGCCACACCTGCTACGCCTTTTTGGTAAGTAAAAGCACCTGCAGACTTCAAGTGTACCTAAACACTACCTCCATTGCTCAACATTGAGGTGGTATACTTGTAGAAGCCTAATCAGTGTTGAAGTCAGTTCAGCTTGAAAATTAGAATTCTTTCAATTTGTTTTCCGAGTTTTTAGAGAAATTTGCACATTTAGTGATTAAGGGAACACCTTAAACCAAAAAACAGAACTTCACGGAAGTGTTGCCATTGAGGTAGACTTTAAATCGACAGTTTGAACTGTTGTCTTATCTAAGACTCTTTGGGTTGACTGGATGTGGAATATATAGAGGCCACTATAAAAATACTGAAAGACATTACCATTATTTTAATCTTGGGTAGAAGCAATGGGGCTTTTACAGGCTTATGCAGATATAACGATGCTTCAGAACATTGTTGTTTACTTAATTTCAGTAAGAATCATTGTTCAATTTGTCTAGTGAAATGTGAATTTATTACATTTTCTCTGAAGTTTAATATGAAGGTGATGAAGGAATGGGTCGAAAGATAATCAAATTCCTCTGGTCTATTATATGCCATAAATCTCCTATCGATTATACAAAGAGCATGTCATGTAACATTTTTATTCCTTTAGCTATGAATAATTGTATTGCTTTTCTGCATGTCTGATCTATTATTGTTTATATATTCCTGTACTTTTTAGTGCGTATTGGAGCCATGCTGGCTTACACACCCCTAGATGAGAAGAGCCTGGCTTTACTTCTCAACTACCTGCAGGATTTTCTCAAGTAAGAACCCTACCTACCTTCTGTTTATTAAATTTATTCGACTACGAAGGGAAACTAGGAATGTATTGCTGTCCTGACAGTTAACATTGCCTCCATTAGTTATTCCTGTGGTCTTATCAGAAAAACAAACTGTATTTATGATTGAATGTGGCCTTCATTGCCGTGCATTTACTTGAAAATCTCTGTCCTCAGGATCATCTTTGCTTCAACATATTTGGAAATTTTGTATATTTGTGAACAATAGATGGAAAATTGGTGTATTTAACTATGACTAGTTTGGATGAAATGCCGTCTTTTGTCTGTTACAGGTATCTGGTGAAGAACTCAGCCACGCTCTTCAGTGCAAGTGACTATGAGGTTGCACCCCCGGAATACCACCGGAAGGCGGTCTGAGTGTTTTGGAGTGAGCCAATCCTCACCACGTGTATAATGTTGGTCCCTATCCTCTGGATTGGGACTGGAGCTAAATGGACTAGATTTTTCACTTGAACTTATCTTTTTATCCAGCCAGTTCCAGGGGCGTGTTATGCCCTTTGAGGTAACCCCAAAAACACATGTTCAAAGCGTGAGTAGCCTTTACGCTGCAACCGTCTTTTTGGCCTGCCTGGTATTAAAAACTAGTTATGGTT
The DNA here is from genome assembly GCA_036024795.1 of Galaxias rostratus. Lineage (NCBI taxonomy): Eukaryota > Metazoa > Chordata > Actinopteri > Galaxiiformes > Galaxiidae > Galaxias > Galaxias rostratus. The sequence continues at coordinate 11,045 of JAVQJS010073719.1, forward strand.
TTTCTCAATAGAGTTTCCACAAGAAGCTTTTACATGTTGTTTTTTTTGCATTCCATCACCTTATTTGATAAAATTTCCGTTGGTAAATTCCTACAATGTTGCATGTGTGTAATTATGTGTAGTTTGTAACTTTAGGGTGCAATTTGATTGGCAGTCAAATGTGGATAGCTGTGTATCGTTTGGTTTTCATTTATAATAAAATATTTCTAAACAACTTCTATATATATTGCAGTACTATTACAATATATACTATATTGAATTTTTTTATAATTTTTTTACAGTTGGTTTATTGTCAAGATTTGAAACATCCATCCATCCATCCATTGTCAGAACCGCTTATCCTATGCAGGGTCGCGGGGGGGGGCTGGAGCCTATCCCAGCTGACTTAGGGCGAGAGGCGGGGTACACCCTGGACAGATCGC
>JAVQJS010073752.1:0-12830 GCA_036024795.1 Galaxias rostratus
CACACACACACACACACACACACACACACACACACACACACACACACACACACACACACACACACACACACACACACACACACACACACACACAGCCTCCATTAAACAAATCAAAAGGGTCTGAGTCTGGTCTATAGCCACAGTCTGGACATCCTGTGGACGTTTACAGGGAGCCATGGTTGACTCAGTTAAAGCCCGGGTCAGTTGTCTAGTCGGCGGGGAGACCATGGCGGGAGACATCACTGGGTTCCGCTAACTTACCAACCCCTCAGGCTGGGGATATCCTCTGAAGTCCTAGGCTAATCTCAGGTAATGTTTCATGAAATGAAATGAAATGTGTGTACATCCAGGCGAGCATGTTTACTATGCAAACATGTGTACTATGTGTTATTTCTCTGATCCACAGAACAATGCCATTCTGCGTCTCCCACAGTTGGGAGTTCATTGTCCCAGCAGTATTCCCTCTAGGCTGTACTATAGAAATAACACCATAATGCAATGATGAGGGCGGGAAGCGGGAGACACTCACGAAGAACAGAAGGTTGAACAGAAACAGAAAGTACTTGGTGACGTTGATGCATCCTTTCCCCATGGTGGCGCTTCTGCAACAGAAAATAGGGACAAAGTGGTACAGTTAGCGGTTGTTCCACGGTTGGAAAAGATTTACAGTTGGTGTGTATATATACAGAGCCTGGACTTATTTTGACTTGTAAAGTAAACCTAGAACTTCCAAGGTCCCATTCACAGTCTGCATAGTACGAATATGAAAGAACAGAGAGGTAGAGTGGAAACAAAAAAAGAGTGAGAGAGGAAAACATATATACATACAAATGTACATCCTTTTACCATCTATTGTATTTCAATTGCTGTAGATGTGCGCAGGGATTTTATTTTTACAAACTGTACATTTGTTGAGTGCAACACACTTTAATCATGAACATTTTCAAAGACTTTTCCTTTATGCATGCTGTCGGCCTAAAGGCACAACTACCCTGAATTTCAAGTTCTTTTACTTACTTCAGTTCCCAACGAAGGAGCACCAAGGCAAATTAAAGCTTAATGTGTAATATTGTTTTCCCGAAAAGCAGCCATGATAGCTATGGAAAGACTGGCCGACATAAGGCTAAATACAATCCAGCAGAAATAGGTCTCATTTGTTCCCAGCAAAACAAACAAAGGGGAAGCCCCCTGTTGCAACAGACAGCGAGCCAGAGCAGCGCGCCACCGAAGGACCAGGAGTCACAGGGATGGCGTGAGGTCAACGCCAGCAGAGTCCGTGGTTTCTGTGCGTGACGTGGTCATCACCCATGTACAAAGCTTTGCTCGTGGAGCGGCATACAGCACCGGGGATTTACAATGGCGATAGGCCTAGCGTTATGACATAAGCCAGTGGAATTCATTGCCATATTTAAGCTGTATTTGAACAATAACAAGGACATCAAGCCAACAGAAACCGGCCTGGTGAGTTGATGCCACGTCCCACATAACACGACTGGAATTGGAATGGCGAGCTTACAGGCATCAGGGCTGGTAGGGCCGTTGGCACAGAAATGACGGTTTGGGTATGGGATCTATTTAAGTCCCTGGTTTCCTCCCTAAACTAGTGGCAGACAACAGATGTGCTTCTTAACGCCAGTATTTTTGGCAGGCACACAAACCACAAGAAACACCTGCACATTATGCCGACTCCCCCTGGTCTCTCGTTGAAATTGCTGCTCAAAAAAACCAAAGCAAAACATTGATGAGGCCGCCCTACACTAGAAAGCACCCAAAAATACAACCAGTCGTTGTGGTTATTTAAAGGGAGCCAAAATATACTCTGGGTTGGGAGGACAACTCTCTCCACATCTCGTATGACAAGCCCTATCCATAAAGCCTTCCCCTAGCTTCTCATCCAAGCGCTCGGTCCACCATCTAAGCTGTCTGACTCCAGCCTGGGCACTTCACAACAAGCTGAATGGTGAAGAGGATGGGATATCCAAGCCCCCGACATGACAGTCTAATGTGAAGGCATTAGAGCCAGAGATAAGACGTGTGGCACTGTTGCTCTTAGATTAAACAATCACCAATCATTATAAATCATGCTGTGTTCCGTGAGATAAGCCTCCATTACATAAGCCTGAACTAACTTTCTTAATCAAATCAATCTGAAATACAAAAAAAGCTCTGTTTAGAACTTTGTTGTAAGCGGTCTGGTACTAAGCTGCCTAAGGTATAGAATATGCCATTGATGCTTTCTAATTTAGGAAACTTAAGCCATTCCCGCAACATACACAAACTTAAACGCTGCACCAGTTTCTCATACATTTAACCTATTTCTGAGTCCATCACTCTGTCATGGATACACGCCCTGAGGACAGAATCCCCTATAAAGCTATGATGATACAGTAATTCTAACGGACCCTATGTCGGCTTCGCCCGGCCTAAGGGGAAACCTGGTGGTGGCAGGCTAACAGTCCAACCTAAGTGACATAGGGGGCTGGTATAGCCATTTCAAAGTCAACAAAAACCTTAATATGTGGAATTAAATAAGGACATAGGTAGCTAGCTAGCTTGTAGATGTAGACGTTACTTGACGTATAGCTCATGTGGGCCAACACTATTTTTGTTGTTGTAGAGTTACGTTATGGCAGTAATGTTCGGTGAATATAAATATGATTAAATATATAAAAATATTATTATAACTTCGGGTTGCACAATAATATAACACAGTGGAAAGTTTTACTGTGGCTGATCAAGATCTTTATCTGATCCTTGGCATACATCGTGCATGGTCACACAACTCAATGGCATGAGCACTAAAAAGTTTTACAAAGCTATCGGCAACAAAGACTTGATATTCGAAGCCATACAGAATTTATGAAATTACCTTTGGATTCAGTGATCAATAAGTATAGCAACTTACACTTTCGTACAGAATGTGAATGAAGATTTGTCCAATATTACGTCCGTCTTCTTCTGTCCCTTTGTGCGTGTTAGCAGCTTGTCCCAGTTTAAATGAAAGAGACGCTAGCGTGTGCTAGTCCAACAGTAAAATCAGGGAAAGAGTTCACACACCCACATTCTGGCACATAAAGGTTACTTAATTAACTATTTACTGTCCAGCTATGATGATAATTCATAGTTCAACAAATGGTATGGGAGGGACTTTAAAAGTCGGTATTTAAACCGCATTGAGCCCAACATACATTCTGTTATTATACACTTTATCTATTTATTCAGGGTTGACTGACTGGGAATGCAATTCTTGTTAGGCCAGTCATCATTTTTACTATATTACATATTCTTATACTAATAATAACAACTGCTGTTTAGCAAGTATTTTAACCAGCAATGCATTTCTTGATGTCAATTTGATGATAACCAGAGAATGACGCACTGCGGGAAGTTTGAAAATAAAAAATGTCACAATTTCAAGGGAAATCAATCAATTAACGAATCTAGGCAATAGATCCAATGACCATTCTTTTGGGACATGTTACAGAAATCACCATTCATGAAGCCTAATACAGCCAAACACAAACAAGAGGTAGGATCCAATAACCACCCGCTCTGGCATGTCTATACTTACACAGCAGTTTGAAGTGTTTTGGGTATGGCATGTGGTTTGTGTACTTCAGCTCATGTACAGTTATTGTTTCTTTTTTTTTTTTACAAAACATAGAATCTCAAGAAAAAATGCATTGAAAACTACTGTTAGTTCCTACCTGTAGAGATGCGTTTATTGTGTGGAGTGTGATACTCTCACTAGTCAATATTAGACTGGTGTTATACGATAATATAAAAAACACTCTGGCTGGATATTCTGGATTTTGCGATTGATAGTCTTTGGACAGGCAGTGAATTGTTTCCCACAAGTGAACAGCAGCTCACCGTCTCACCCGAGTGAGTGAGATGACTTCTCCAGCTTAACCTATCGATTAAATCAAGACAGTGCCAGAGCCAGAAAACTCCCTCCCGCCTGTAGTAAGTGTTTTAAGGATGTGTGTGTTCCTTATTGACCTTTGAACCAACCATGGGAATGTGACCTTACATGAACAAGATAGTTGGAAAGGCATTTACTTTTTGGCATGGGCCATGGTCCAGTTGTTAACATCATTAGGAGAGTAGACACTAATCTACAAAGTCGCAGCGAGTTGTCTTGAGAGTCCAAAATAAGCTTTATTTTCAAACTAAACCATGGAGGTCTATGACAATACTTTTCTGCAGCAAGTACAATATAGCATATAGTATGCATACAGTAGACACACATTTTTGCTCCATCTTATAATGTGATGACCTAGCCTGTCATTGTGAATTGCATGGCCTCCCTGCCCAACTGTGCTCTTTTCTTTTATCAAGTTATGCAACGATGCCCTGTTTCTCTGCGCCAGAAGGGTATGTAGCTTCATAGAGTCAGGCTTTGTATGCAGGATCTTATCCACCCACTGCCATAACCTAAATAACCCGCTTCCAAGTCATTCCCAAATTTCAAGAGGCTGATGATTTCAAGAATAGATGTTTCATTTGGATTCCACAATTGCCGTCTTTGCCGGGGCAGAGTGCAAGGTCGGGGCCCAGCCTTTCAGGAGTGGCGGTACTAATTAAACACTACCAAAAGGATAATGACTACTTTGTATGATTACTAAGGGACCTCACCCACATTTCAGGTTTCCTAGATCTGCCCAAACTCACTCCCTGAAGGAGCATGGACATGCTTTCAGCTCTGGGCTCACTAAACCGCAAGCCCTCCACGACCAATATGAGGACAGGACTACTCCCTTCCCCGACAAGAGTCAGCGTGCTTAATCCCGACCATATATGCCACCTTTGCTAGAAGTGTTATTATAAAGTGTTTATAAATTGTATGCAGAAAGATAAGCCTTGCCATAGCTGCAGCAGTAGCAGTCCATTTTTAGAACAGAGAGGACAAAATATGAATGTGGAATCAAAGAAGTATTGAGATGTGATACAGTTTTCCGTAAATTTGCGGACCCAGTGAAAATCATGCTTTCAGGATATGGTCAGGTAGACAAAACAAAGATTGGTGGTGACATACTATAAAACCATAGTAACAATTAGACTGAGGAAAACTTCTACTTATCGTCTACAATTAGCAAATTCAAATCTTCCCTTTTTTCCATACTACGTAACTTATTTTGTTTACCCTTTGTACTGGAGTATGCTGACTTCATAAGTGTATACAGTTATCATACAATGTTGTTTGCTACAAAAAAGGCTACAAATGATGTATGTATATGCTAATAATATGCTCTTTTTCATGCAATTTTAAATAGTCTGACATCAAACCTACATGTATAAATGAGATCACATACACAAGAGGACTCAAAAAACCAACCCCTTTTTTGAAAAGAATAGTGGATGTGTAACGCATCTAATAAGCACATATGTCCTCTGTCTAAACAGGGCTCCACCACATACCTGTAAATGGGTACTTTTACATACACAAACAATCAAGTGGATGCTGCTGACCAAAGTACTTTTTAAGGCAATACTTTATGATAAGTTAACGTGTGCTACATGTGGTAAATAGTTTGCTCTTCAAAACTCGCATGCTGTAACTATAACATTGGCCTGGAAACCGGCAGACTTTGATGTCATTACTTCAAGTAGCAATACACACATAATCCTTTGTTTGGGGTAAGTAATATTAAATCATCTCGGTTGCTTTCCTTAGTGACAGCCCTTGTTGCCAGATGCTCTAAGGGTAGTGGTAATCATGGTAATCTTAGAAATCACTTTGTAGTAATCTTAGAAAAGGCTGTGTCTGGTTGCCGATCAGCTTCGCATTTCAAATTCATAATTTTATCACAACACTTAAAGGCACCTCTTAGTACTACTTAAACAGCCATTTCTTAATATTCCATCAGCTCAACTCGTTTTGTCTGACAAGGCTGTCAGGTGTTTGTTTCCTTGAGTTTTCAGCACATAATCTAGAACGCCACCTGTGGGCCAAACTATAACATTGACCTAATTGTGGAGAAAAAAAAACCTAAATACAAAACACCTATACAAATGCAACATATATTTTAAGCACAAGGTCTTGGTCTTAATCATAAAGTAATTGGTACTCAAAAGCAGCTTTAGCAGAGTTTACACCAATAACCATCTTAGAAAAAACACCAATTACTGTACATAAAAAAACACCATCTAGTTTTCCAAAATTACTCTGTACATATCAAGTCACGTAACTAGGAGCTATGATAATGACTGTACTACAAACCGCTACCCCCTTCTTTACAAAAACATTACACAGAGCTTTCCACACAAACAGCGTATTAGAAGGAGGGATTTCCTTTCGCAGTCCAATGAAATGTCCACCATTTCTGTGTGAGACCTGTGATCCACGTGTGCTTTATATCAGAGCTTATTTCCGTACGGTTACCAGCTAAATGGGGCTGGATGTATCCGTCAGGTTGTTGATGCACCGAGCTACCCCCCCCCCCCCCCTTCCCTCCTCCTTCCCCCAACAGGACTCCCAACCTTCTGGTGACTGGGAGCGGCTATCCCCTCCCATGGCCAGGCCATCTCAGATTTTCTTGGCCCGGCGGCCCAAGTGGTAGTAGTAGGCCAGGGTCACCACAAGGAAGAGTATGCGGCTGAAGAGCAGGAGGAGAGCGGTATTGGGCATCAAGCCTAACTCCACCAGGGTGATGGACGTCACTAGAATGGCAAGGCAGACACCCAATGTTAGAGAATGTATTACGAAGAACAGATATTGTGGCTTTAAGTCATTCTAACAGCCAAGAGGGTGCTAAATGACCCTCAACGGCTACCACTAGATGGCAGTGTTAAGCTATCACTTGTGATTCAGTATGATTGCCAGACACTGAAAACAATTGAGCAATAACCGTGATATTGCTACAGTTGACTTATTTATGATCGCAAATGGCAGTCAATATTTGACACAGCCTTTCTCACCAACCTCTCATAATGTTTGTGTAATATGAAACAAAATCACACCCACCTAGGAACTGGATGGCAAAATAGCAGGCCTCACTCAGCAGAGTCCATTGGATTATGGCCTTTTCTGCAGTGTAGAGCCCGTTCCACATGATGAGAGAGAGGCCTAGGAGCAGCAGAGGAACGGCAGAGAGGGTCAGAGCATAGGGGTCATTGGAAGGTAGAAAAAAATACACAGAAAAGAGGGTCAGTTTGTTAAATTATTCCAGAGCAAATACGTCACTGCGGGCCAAACACGTTGACAGCAGCAGTGCCCAAACATTTCTCTCGACCACAGTCCACTCAGGATGATGACAGCGCTCTGTTTTCCCTTGCCACAGTCCACTCAGGATGACCACTCTCTCTTTCCCTTTGCCACAGTCTACTCTGGATGATGGATGCGCTCTGTTTTCCACTGCACAGTCCACTGAATGATGACTGCAGCCTTAACGGTCAACAACTGGCTTTCTAACAGACATTACAGACTCGGGCATCATTGATTTCTTCCAGTCATTTCTCCAGGTTCATGCTATTTTTGTCCAAGCCAGCAAAGGAGGCTGGGGGCCAGACCACACCTTTGACTGTCAGGTTCCATCTGTGTTGTAGATCAGCCCCCACTATCCTCTATCTCCGCTCACTTCTCATGTCAGAAGTCACTTTGTCTGTATGCCAATCTGACACATTACGGCTGACAACCAACAGGCAAAATAGACATGACTTCTCCTAAAGATGACAGTGCGATAAGGGGAGGGAGGAGTGAGCGTTTAATTAAAAGCCACAAGTCTTTCCCCAACAAAGGTGTTGTTTCCACAACTTATCTTTCCTGATGGACTAATGCTCAAAATACATGGCTTACTCATTGACTGATGGAGCAAAAAGCTGGTGTGCTCCCTGCTGCCTTAGTCAGCTAACTGATTTATTACAGTCTTTCTTTCAGGGAGAGGTCATTAAAATTAATCAAATATATAAATTATATTTCTTTGTCAGAGGGGCAGCAGAGCGGTGAGGCAATTATTTGCCAAGCCTGCCTTCAAGCATTCATTGTATAACACCGTTGGGAAGGCGACATAAAACATTTGTATGTCATTAAATGAGTCAGGAGAAACAATCATTTAAGTGCCAAGCAACATGCTTCTTCTTCCCACCATCACTCCTGGGCCTAGGGTCTCACACATCGGGGGTGGTGCGCTGCTTCCACACTGAACTCATAACAGTCCGGACTAAAGCAAATTGTAGTTTTCTTTATGGAGAATATTAGACGTAGGAGGACAGCAATAAACACATTCCGGGACATCTTCAACATTTGCAAACGATGCCATTGAAACAGCTATTCTGACGAAACACAACTTCCTTAAAATTACAGCACTATGTAAGAGATATAGCATGTATTTGTGTGAAATTAAGTATGCGTGTGAGAGAGAGAAAATGACAAAAGTGTGTGAGTGTGTAGGTGGGATATTAAAGGAGAAAGTAAATGCAGAGTAAATATGCCCCTTTGTCTATGACAGCACACCGGTTGAGGCAGGTAATGCCCTTGTGACTGCAGGACGAGAGAGACTCACTGAGCAGAGCTCCTCCATAGAGGCGGATGGAGAGGCTGGTGGTGGAGAGTTGCTCCTCGAACACTACCTCGTACAGCTGGTTGGGCATCACCAGGGCCTGTTGAGGAAGCAACACAAGCCCCATGTTCAGCATCTCAACACAATGGCCATTTATGAAGCAAGCATTTCACTGTTTGCCCACCCCCACAAAATACAGCAGCATGGACCAGAAAGGGAAACCTTGTTCTGTGAGTGATTTGGGCTTGTTGTGACGGTTTATAGTTGAAATGTTGAGCGTGTAGGGCTGGAGTGAACAAAGACTGTGCTGTTCTTCTAGATGCACTACATTGATAAGAATGAGAGAGTCCACTGTATCAGTCTGTTGGCTTACACACCATCCCAGAGTTCTTTATTGAGAGTGGAGCCACTGCTCTCTAACGTCTGATAGACGGGGGAGGTGTTTGTCGCAGCACTATGTGACATCGGATAGGGCCTTGAAATGAAATATAACGGCATATCAAATATGACTAATAACCATTCCAGAAGGTTACTGTTGAACAAGAACTAAACGTCCCCCCAAGGGAACTCTTATTGACCTAAAATCCATCTTATCGAGTAAAAAATGTGTGCAGTATACATGTGGAAACAATGTTGATAGTCAATAGAAATCCAGTACAGCAGTTGATGAGATAGTTGAGGTCTAAGTGAGTCAAGCGTTTGTCACCTACCATCAGGGCCATGGCTGTGAAGGCCACCGCTGACAAAAGGATCCACACCCTGACAGGAGAGACCCAGAGCATTAGCGGTGCCCACACCACAACAACAACACAACAACAACTACAACAACACAAATGATGCGTGTGCAAAGGTTTCTGGCTTCCACATCAATAGTGACGGACCAGTGCTCTGATGGCTTCATGCCGAGAGGAGGGCCAGGTTTTATGGATGGATAAATCAGCCGGGGATCTCACCTTAGCCCAACGGGCTCCCGCACAGCAAACTTGACATCATTCCCCAGCATCTGACTGATCTGTGGGAGTCAGAGGGGGTGGGAAAACGAGAGACAGTTGTGTGGATTATTATAGGGAGAATAAAAAGAAACGACTTGTGGTTTGTGACATTTTTTTGGGCTGGTGGGATGGCCCGGTGAGATGGAGGGCTAGAAAGAAAAACCCAGTAAAACACAACATTGCAGTGCCCTAGGCTTTGACTAAAATAACATTCATCATAAAAACAAAGGTCAGCTAAATGCATTTCTTTATGAAAAATAATTAAGCATAATGCTTTTTTCTGGCAGCCACAATAATACAACGCAACAACACATCTGCATTGCAAGTCTGAAAGGCATTTAGCATGTTGGCAGAGATAGGGGAAATAATTGAGATATTTTTTTCTTTACTACTAGACGCTTCAAACGATATCATTTTAATCCCTCCGCAAATTACCAGGAAGCAGACCCCCTGGTTACAAGCTTTCCAATACACTTTTGAATTAATTTCCGACTATATTTTGCAGGAAATGGAACTGAATCTGAATGACCTTCATTAGATACCCATTTACGCCAACAACCGTATGTGAGTGCTGTTAATGTTTAGTTACATTTTACAATGGCACCTGTGTCCTCACATTGCTTAACCAACATGACGAGCATGCGAACGAGCCGTGCTCTGAGAGGCAGAATTTACCAGACTGGTAGCATGGTGTTTGCGAATGGTTTTCATGTGCCTCTGGCCACATGACCTGACACACTCACATGACCTAATAAAGAGTCCCAGTCTGAATGGACATCACCCCAACCCCCTCTTCCATCTTCTCCATGTCCTTCCTCTGGCTCCCCTGCTCCTTGATCTGATCTTATCTAGTTGGCTAGACAGTCATTTAAGAGTAGACAGGGGGAAGGCTACAAACAGACACAAGCTACTGGGCACTCGCTGCTACGCCACACACAAATACAAATTCATTTGAGACAACCCATTTGTTTCTTTGAGAAGATTTGAGAACGTTGTTTTCCCCGTGACAACCAACAATATTATTTAGACTTTCCTCAGTTAGGCTTTCACCCACACAAAGTGCACACTTTGACTGAAAATCCCAGTGACAAAAAAACCTTGTTAGAAGTAAAGTTGTGTGTCAGTGAACATTTCACAGAGATAATAGGAGTATCATTCCACAGTGGTAGTAGTAGCAGCAGCATTTCACAATAGTAGTAGTAGAGTAACATTTTACAGCAGTAGTTCTAATAGTAGCAGGAGTGGCATTGCACAGTAGTAGAAGGACTGGTGAGATTTGAACGCTAGATTGCCCGCCTGCCAGATGTGACTCAAAAGTTCCTCGCCTCCCAAACGCAGGGAACAGGTACAATAGTACAAATTAAAGCAAAAAAGGGAAAAGGAATAAAGATGGGTGATATTTTGGGAGATAATTGGAAAAGTTTGGTAGAGATTCAGAAGAACAGAGGGTAGAATTGAGAAAGACCATGAGGTCTAGGATGTACTTTTTGGAGAATGTGGCAACACAAAGGCCTGTTGGCTTTTAAATGTGCAATTTGGACTGCAGAAACTTACTATTATTACTGCCAAGGGACGGAATGCCAACACCCTTACACACAGACCTACTGGAAAAGTCAACCCTGCTTTTACGCCTGGTAGGGTAGCAACACCAAAAACAAACAGACGTGGATTTCAGTCCGCCTCAATATTCAGCCTGCTTATCGCTCCCATCACTAAAATGATGCACATCATTAGTCATCCTCTCCCACAAGACCACTTCAAATTTAATCAACACCATGCTGAAGGGAGACACATCACCTCTGTTTGAGACCAAATGCCGAAGCATGAAGATGATTCAGACGCAGATCATTCGCTGCCACGTCTACAATTAGGTGAGGCATACTTTACACGCTGAATCTGTGAAATGTGAATGTGAACAAAGTAATATGCAAGTGGCGCGGTGGGATGTTTACCCAAAAAAACACCTCCCCACACGAGACACTTTGCTGTAGAAATCCAATCTTGTGTGCAGACGAGATTAATAAATTTAAATAGGCACTTGTCATGAACTAAATATAACCATACTTTTGATGGTATCAGTGTGAAAGACTTTTACTATCAGACTCCTTTCCATTTTCCTTAAATCATGGCCGGCTTCTGCTGCTAGTGCAAACGTGCTACTAGAAGTATCCGGAGATCCTAAGCACACTCCATTTCTCTTAGACAACTGAAGATCTTCACATTCAGACAGCAAACAGATGCACTGACTAGACAGTCCACCTCATCAGAACATCCTTTGTAACCTGTATTGATGATAGGGTCACAAATTAACATCCTCCATTGGCTGAGGTGTTAACCAGACAAGACAAGAGGCATCATTGAGGAGGAAGGGCAAAACACCCTGACCTTTCGCATGAATGAACTAACGACATTTGGAGTCAGGGCCATGAACTTGATGGACGCTCAGCCAGAGGCTGGTTAGTAGCTGGTGTGTGCAGCTTCCCCAGCCACTGTAGGATGTAGGCACCGAGGGAGAAAAGATGGCTCTGCTCACTCACTGGGTGGGCTGCATTATAACCCACAGTACAGACGCACACACACACACCTACACACCTGCCTACAAATAGGAGAGACAGAAAATGGCTGTAAAAGTGTCTAAATGCTGGTCCGAAAGAATAAGTTTGCGAGTACAAGCGGCTGAAATGCGTGTCCTCCGTAGGGTGGCTGGGCTTAGCCTTAGGGATATGGTAAAGAGCTCGACCATCCGGAAGGGAGCTCGGAGTTGCTGCTTCTTTGGAGCCAGGTGAAGTGGTATGGGCATCTGATTAGGATGCCTCAAGGGCGCCTCCCTTTGCAGGTTTTCTGGGCGCACCCTACTAGTAAGAGACCCTGGGGAAGCCCCAGAACACGCTGGCGAGACTATATATCTTGTCTGGGAATGCCTCAGAATCCTCTAAGAGGATCTACAAAGTGTTGCAGGGGATAGGGACGGCTGTAATACCCTGCTGAGCCTGCTACCACCTCAACCCGGCACCGGATAAGCCGCAGATAATGGATGGATGGATCGAGATGAGATATTTCTCTATGCAGCCCTGATGTCCACAGCCCATATTATTTCATTGCTTGGAGATTCCCAAACCTTTCCCTGGCTGTGGCTGCCGCTAGCTTTGATCTCTCAGAGACAGGAAGTTAGGGCCTTCCACCCACTAATGATCTTTTGGATAAGGTGTATATATTGGCCCCACTGTCATTCCGGTGAGCGGTAGTAGACATGGCTCGTCGTTTTTAAAGATTCTCTATTTTGTCTCTCTCGTGTTTGTGTGTGTGTGTGTGTGTGTGTGTGTGTGTGTGTGTGTGT
>JAVQJS010073753.1:0-26661 GCA_036024795.1 Galaxias rostratus
GACTCAGACACAGACGTTCACGCACAGACACACACACATACACCCACACACACACTCTCAGAAACACATATGCACACACACACGCACACACACACACACACACCACAAACATACACACACCACACACACACAAACCACACACACACCACACACACACACACACACACCACACACACACACACGTTTCTGTCGTCATTTGATTAATGATATTATGCATAATTATTTTTGCTTAAGTTTTTTTAGGGGCTTTTCCTGTTAACGTCTTTAATTAACACGTCACAATAAATAAAGTGGTTTAGGCTTATATTCAAATGAAACCTCTGATTTGAAGAGTGGGCTGTGGTGTGACCATTTGTCAGAAAGGAAACAAGAAGGCAGCCCAGTGCTCTGTGCTCTGAAGAACAGAAGGTTAGCGCAGGTGTTTTGACACGCCCAGGGTGAAGTGTGCTTGTCGCCGGTGTCTCTCCGGTGTGCCAGTGTGACCAAAATGGAGGAACGGTGCCAAGGTACCCAGCCATGGTGCCATATGGCCTGGGCTGGACGTTAGTGAGGAGCGGAGTTTCACTTGTCTGCTCCCAACAGCCTTTTCTCCATGTGTGACGCGCAAGGGTTGCTTTTCTCTCCCTCTGCTACTTATTCACAACAAGCAAAAACAGATTGCGCATTGATGGCTCACCATGCATATGCATACATGCTCTTATAGGTGGTGTTTATACTTTTGCTTGCCAATTTATAAAACAAGCTAGTTTATAAACAATGGCCCTAATTTCTTGCAGCTTGTCCAAATGGAAAATAAATACAATGGTCCTTGCTATTCAGTTTTGTAATTCCACTTGTTGACAGGATATTCCCTATGGAGCTTTGTTAACTAAACCGCTGTCCACTGTGGAGTGAACCTGCTTGCTCTAAATGAATCAGAATTCTTCTCCACAGAAGTATGATTTATCCATAGGCCATATCTCTAAGGATCCTCTTTCACTGGTGCCTTGGCCTGATTATTTTTGCTGCATTGTTAAAGAAGGAATATTCTTGCAAATGCAATTTGTGGGCTGCAATGAGATGCGCAGCGCTAACAAATAGATGCTTGACATTCAGTTGGGTTATTTGCCTCCGGTCTGTCCCAAGCTCTCCTCTCATTGTGCAGAAAAATGGAATATTCTGGGTGAATACCTGATTTAGGTTGAAGTGTGATTAGTTTTTTTTTTCTTTCAGCGTGGGCTGAATTGGAGGGATAGCTTTAAGGGATACATGTGCTCATGATGCCTTGATGCTATCTTTTTTATGTATGGCAATATCTTACATTTATTTGAATGACATGGTGTGCCATCATATGCTCATATTTCATCTGAATAGCAAATCTCTCCCAAAGAAAATTGCGATTTCCAAACTCCTCTATTGTAAAATATTTGACAAGTTTGTGTGTGCAAAATATTCACCTTCTGTAAAGTAGATATTTCATGGAATATACTGTTTGTAATTTTTCAAAGTTCTTCGCAGCGCTTCTGAGCACCGCTGAGCAGACTTGATGCTTCTGCGTGACTTTTCTGACAAACAACACTCGGAGACAACTTCCTTTTAACACTTCTCTTTTTTTTTTCTTTTTTTTTTTTACATTCCTGCAGATCTAGTCATGTTTGGCCCAGAGATGAAAAGATAAGAACATCTCTGATGTTTGAGAAGGTATCCTGTGCACCGTCTCAACGTCCTCCCGCAGCTTACTGCCGCAGAGCAGGTCTCCGTCTCGGCTTAAAGGACCCACTGTCACTGGCACTTTCAGTTCGATTCAATGGGCTGGCACGCTGCCACCGCCAAACAGGTATCGTCTGCCAAGCTCTTGGCAGGGAAACAAGTTAGGCATCGCTTTGTTTCTTCTCCTCCGTGATCTCGTTTACCATGGTATAAATAAACCTGCCAACAACATTGCACTACCCGGCTCTGAGACCGTTTTCTTCTTCCTTTGGTACATGTCTTCTCCACCGTGCTGCGAGCGCACGTCCTCTCACATCTCCACCTCCAACAGACTTCGGCTGCGAGTTCCCAGCCTCCACTGCGTGGCGGAGATAACAGAACCAGGTACACTCAACAAGGCTGAGGAAAATGACACCTCCTGACAAAAATGAAGGAACTGTAGTAAATGGGTTTGAGGTTGTATGAAGTCAATGTGGAAAAGTCAAAATATTACTCTTACTGCTGTCATTCTAAATTACCATGACGCAGTTAAAAGAACAACTAAAGCGTTCTGAGATTACCATTTTTAAATTACTAGAAAGGTTTTGGGTGAAGTTTTTGCAATACAGAACAAGTTCAGGCAAAGTTAGAGGTACCTCCTAATGATGACTGGGGCTCTCGTATTATGCTCCATAGTCTTACACCCATCCCCCATGAGGGAGGTTAAAGTAGAAAGATGAGTCCAACAAGAAAGAACCCCTTCTCTGCCACCTTTCCCTCTGCCATGATAAATGACCAGTCCCTCACCGGCAGGTACCATGGCGAGACACAAAGGGAGATTGGTCATTCTTCAGACAGGTCAGGGTTATATATAGAATACAGATGATGTGCCCTTTGTTCCCCCTCTAGTGCTCGATGATGCATTATACGAGGGCTCCCCAGCTGTGTCCACTCAGGTGATGTCATCGGAAATGGACGACGCGAGTGGACTGGAGCAGATGTCCCCGTGCAGCACCATGTGGCGTGAGCCTCCGTTCCCCTTTCCTTCATCAGCTGATAAGGGGTTCAGGTGTCCTTGCTTAAGAGCCTACATTACACTTGGATGGCCAGGTAGAGAACTGACATGGAATCAGTAGCCCTAAGTATGATCCAGCTGTCTGGAGGTCACAGGTACCTTCCCCAGGAGCCCGGACGATGTATGTTGGTGTCTAGCAACGAGATAAATGCCACCACACAGAATTATGCTAGATCCCTTTCATTAACCACAGGGCTGGCAAGATGTATTGTCTAATTTTGGTGTCTGCCTCAGCAAATGAGGAATCCCCGATGTGTGGAGTGGACGGGGTTCATGCGTGACTCAAAAGGAACCCTTTAAGTTCCATTGCCTGGTGCATGTAAGACACAATACTGCATCTCCTGTTTCCAACTTTCTCCTATCAGTATTTTATTTTGACCTTGAAAATAGCACTATGGCTTATCCGTTTATTCTAATTCATCTAGATGACCTTGTGTCCATTGCTTCTTCTTCTCCCGAGGTGCCATTTTCCTCTTCTCATCCTGAAGTCATACTTGACACTTTTTTTCTTTGATATCTTCATGTCGTCCTTTCCTGGATCCTACCTTTCTACTTTACCTAGATTTTTTATGGAGACTTTAATTTTTTTGTATTTGTGCCATTCATTTACAATGGCGATAGAACAAAAGGAAGCAAGAGTTAAATCTTCTATTATTTTAAGGTGGGCAAGTGGAAAAGGGTTTCTCTGCAACACTGCTATGCAGGTACGTTGTATAATAATGTGCAATGTCAACATTTCCATTGCTGTAGCAACATCACTTCTGCATCGCTCAGAGTCTCCGGAATCAATATGCACTCCGATGAAACAGGAGTATGAATAAGGGATCTCCCCCCATGCACACACACCAGGCCCACTGTCTCGAGCCCGTAATTAATTACCTTCTTTTCTGCATTTTAATTGTCTGGGTGATATCCGAGGGAGGCCGCAAAGCACGCTTTAAATAAAGTGTGCCCTTATGTTCTGACAAGTGTGCACTTCCTCCCTCCATACCTGCTGGGATCTTTGGAGGTATTTAATTATGGGGCTGAGAGCCTTCCGCCCTCAGTCCTCTTTCTCCCTGCTATAAGGAATCATAATCTGCTCTGGATCATAAAGCCCAGTCTATTGATCGTACTTATCATCAGCTCAATGGAGGAACCCCACAGAGGCAAGTCGGAGGCAGACTAGTCTTACGGCGAGCGTTGCGCACAATGCCTGTAAATACCGAGGAGGTGTCTAATCGTGAATGCCACTGTTAAATTGGGCTATTAGAAAGAAGGGGGAACAGGGAGAGTGCACCTGCGTCGAGCGTGTAAGTGGTGGGATTGAGCCGGGTTTGTGTGCTTTCATTTTGCTCTGTACCGAGAGGGGCTAGTTCAGAATCAAACCTAACGCCAACTATTCCCCCCTTCCACCGCAGTCAACCACAGCCAAACATGGCTTTGTTTTTTAACGTTTTATAACTGTCGCTCGGAAACTTTCCCAGACTTAATTGCGAACCGAACGGAGAAGGGTTGGCAGCACCAAGTGCGGTAGGCGTGATCACGACGAAGTGGCTTTGTTTAGTTGTGAGTAGCTTTCTGTCACACACATCGGTTAGGCAAGTTTCTTTTGCGACTTGAATTTGCTTTGATCAAACGCACGAATGTTACCACTGTGCATAGCAGGACAAACCGTATTACAGAGGCAGGTTAGTTTTAATTCACAATTGAAAGAATCAGCAGGCCCATCCTCCCACAAAATCACACACAAATACACGTTTTCACACACCCACATACCTACTGTCAGTCTCCTACCACAATAGAAAGGTCAGAATACAATTTTACCACAGTCTTAATGTTGGACGTATATTTAGCAAGGGCACAGAAGGCTCTAGGCTCTTCAAACTGGGCCTCTTTTCACCAGAGGATTAGCCATGCTCTGTTCAGAGCATAATATGGATAAGGCAGGGGTATAATTGAGACTTTGAAAATACCAAATCCCAGACGGGCTGGGGGGCGAGCATTTTTGTTCGGGTTACTATTTCTGTGTCGGAACGCGGTTGCAGGGCCAGAGGGGTGTGTATTGGCAGCGCGGCGGAGGAGCCGGAGACAGGTGTGTGTGGAAAGTGCAGAGCCCCGGAGAACTGCTCCTCCTTTACCATCACTAATGAAGTTCTCCTGCTCTGAAAGTCATTGTCTCCCCATTCCCCGGACGCTCTACCTCGGGGACCTCGCTGTCCCTTTTCCTTTTTGTCGTAGGTGAGCGGCGCCCCCCGACCCCCTCCCCTTCCTTTTTTGTATTATCTCTGCGGGGGGAATCAGAACAGAAAACCAAACCGGCCCCAAATTCATTTGATAGGCTCCACCAATCATGAGGCAGGCACGCTCGGTAAGCGACCTGCAGGCCCCCTGCCCAGACCTTTCCCATCAGTCTTTTTTAATGAACCCAGGTGCCCGGAATACTGTCCATTCGCTCCTTCCCAGGGATTTGCAAGAGGCATAAACTTGCTCTGCTGTTTCATTCCTTTGCAATGAAATATTCATACAAAAGCTAAAACACTTAATTATTTATTCAGGAGGGTGTTCTGTTTACCCATAAAGTGCCTTGCTTTCACTTTGCCGCTGACTGGACTCATATCAGGACCCTGTCCTCTGGGCCTCCCCGTAGTTTCTCTGACCACCATCCCATACTATAGAGCCCTTATTACTGGATCGACTCTATAAAGACTTTTCACTTACACCAACCCTCTGTCTTTCAAAGTTGCCTATCTCCTAACCAAGTAGCTCTCCCTCTATTTTCTTGGCTCCAAACACTCAGTGTACTTTAATCCAGCCAGGCATCTACAGTGCATCAGCGGTCCACTTAAAGCTCTGATTGTTTAGAGGTTTGGAAAGGCGTGAATCTAGCAGCTAATCAGAATTCCCAACGTTTTTTTGGTCACATGTGTGGCTGAATTATTTCTGCAACTCTGCGTGAAGAACAATGCTTCTGTTTGAGTTATTATTAACATCATTCAATAGAAATGAATCACTTATTGTCTAACTAGAGAAACATGTCTTCATCATTAACACAATCAGTTCTGTCCCCAACTGCTTGATTCTAATGACTCATTGAAGGCACACACACACACACACACACACACACACACACACACACACACACGTTTGACATGCACACAAACCCACATAGAAAAACACAAATTCAATCCAAGGCACTATGCAGACCATATCAAATTCTACTTCCAAGCTGGGGTCGTTTTCTTTGTCAGTTCCCCTGTCTAAAACAGAGATTTAATTTACTTTTGGTCTAATTGATTTTCGAACCTTCTCTCTTTCCTCTCCAGATAATTCATTTGTTTACAGTGGTTCTGTGTCTATTGGCTTGAGCTGTCAGGGAGGTTTGCAGAGGTCAATGCTGGTGACTCTGTATTTGGATGGATGGCTCTGGGCAAGGCTCCGGAAGCAGCACTACAGTTCCTTTGCAGAGGCATGGCCTCGCCACCTCTTGTATTTAGGGGTATGTTGGTGTGGTAAAACTTCTTCTATATAAACATGTAGTTATTCAAATTAAACCCAATTATAATGCATTGTCGAGAACAATTTATTGAAATATCATCATTACTTCAGTACGGTTGCTAAATACTTTAAATCCCAAATAAGTGGTAAGACGTGATTAGCTGAATCTAAAATAATGCACCTGACCTCAGATTTATGACATTTGTCTCATTTTAAACGTGATAGGAATGTTTAGAACGTCCTTGTGTTCTTTTATGGCAGGCCGGTGAGATGTTACAGACCAATAAACATAATGAATCTTAGAATTGGCTTCTACCTCCCTTGTTATAAAAACTCTTTGTGAGCATAAAAAGCTTTATATATTTTCATTATGCAAAGTGATGCAGAAGGTCCATGAGAAAAACAATATTACGGTATTAATTAGATGAATGTTAATAGATATGATGCTAATCAACCACTACTTCAAGTTCAGTTTTTGGGAACAATTTGTTTCCCTTACTAAAGTTACATTTTGAACATTCAATTGGTTTTCTCTTTGGGTGACACATCGCATACTGTAATGTATTTCTCAATTTATTTGTTAGACACAAAAACATTAAAAAAAAACTATAATTTTTTTTTTTTATAGGGAGTGAAATCTGTATATCTTACCAACCACAACCCCCATGCCATAACAATGTAGCAATATGCAATAACAGCTATTTAGATAGGTCAATGTTACAAACCTGTTCATTGGCTTTATTTATCTTCATTGCCCTTTGATGTGACTTTCACGGGGAAAAATATTTTTCTCTGGCTTCCTTGATCATCTTCTCATTACATCCCTGTTCCATTTATTTATTATGTCACCAACCAGATTGCTTGTTTGCCTCAGATCATTCTCACAGAGCATGAGTAGAAGGTGGGAACTGTTTCCATTGTGCCATGTCTTAAATATATCACGTTATGAACTGACTTGAAAACGTTTGCATATTTATTTAATGCGACCTCCACAAACATTTTTAAGAGCTCAGTAGTTACAATTAAACACCTGCTCTTTATATTCTCACTGTAGCGGGTTGTGGATCATAATTGTCCACTCTTGCTCGAAATTCTGTGATATGTATGGCTTGTATATATTGTCCACTTGACAAAAAGCTAACTGTCTAACAGTGCAGAGAGACTTAAATCACTGAAGATGTCATTTGGCAAAAAAAATCCCTTTACTCTGGCTACTTCATCAATGACAATTACTGCCACAAATCTTTTGCAGAAAACACACAATTTAGAGTAGAATAATCTTTGTGTGAACTGGAAATGAGTGTTTGTGTGTGTGTGTGTGGGGGGGGAAGGGGCGGGGGACTTGTATCATGCCCTGTGTTGCCCATTATTTCTCTCTCTCTTTCTTGCTCCAACTAGCCATTGATTTCCATTACCTGCTTTAGTGTCTCATTTCTCGCATTTGACAGATTAGTGGTGTGGAACTGTGTGGATTCAGAAGGGGGAGATGGGAGATGGTGAAGGGAGTCAATTGAAAGGCACTTTGCATGAGACACACCTTCCTGGGTGTCTGGCAGGGTTTAAATGGAGGCTTTGATGGCGAGGGAAGGGAAACAGGGTGTACATTTATATGTTCTCTCAAATAAGAAGGTGGACCAGACTGGAGTTGGCACAATAAAAGTAATATGATGTTGGTGTAATTAGAAGTGGCACTTTGCAGGGCATTTTAGAGATTCACATCTGGGGTGTAGCAATGAAGAGATATGTTTGAGCCTCTTTGGAAATAGAAGAAAAACCCAGTTTGACCAAAATGAAATTCACAGAATATAATTTGTTCTTTTTTTGAGAATTCTGTATTGGTCATTCAGTTTAATAAAGTTCTGAGAAACACCCAATGTAGCCGGTGAACATTCATTTGAGTCTATTTGGGTATTCATTTGAAGCTTCAGCACTGTCTGCTGCCAACACACTTTCTCCTTCCCCACCAGTTCGGCCCAAATGGAAATGGTGGATGTTTGACAGCTCAGTACTTTTTCTCGTTGCATCGTGTGACTTTGAATGCCCGCCTTTAATGACTGTTTATTTGAGTGGAACGACTGTGGTTTACAATTTTAATTGCCTCTTCCCCCGAGCCACCATCCACACAAACAAACACAACTGAGCTAAGAGGCCGACACTATAGACTGGTAGCCTCCACAGCTCAATGCCCAGTGACAATACTAGCTCAAGGGATTAGCCCCAGGGTCCGCACATTTACATATGGATGGCTGGCACAGGGCCTATGTTAAGGTAGTGTTTCCAAAAAAAGTTATTTTCCAAAAATGTTGGATTAATTTAGGGGGCGTTAAACATTTTCTTTTGTGTTTTCCCAAGATAATTATTGAGAATGTTTGTTGAATGTTTAACACCAGCACATATAACACATTTTGATGTACTTCAAATCTTGCAGAACCCCTCAATTTGGCCTGTAATCACTTTGTTTGCTTATTCTTTCATTTTTTGACGACAGTGAAAACAGTAACTGAGTCTGATGATCAGACAATTCTATCAAAGCCTCTAAATGGTTTGTTTATCGTTATATCTCCTAGAAAAAGTATTGTTTTATTGAAGAATATTCTCTCTCAGGGCAATGTATTGCTTTGTATTAGACTAAACAGGCTTCAATAAACTTGTATTCACAGGGATTGTGGGATCAACTTTTGGGGAACGCTGAATAACGTTTGGTTGGGTGGAAATATTGTTGCTTGCATGAGATTGAGGTGAACTTGAGTTTGGCGCAATGCAGTACCCATTGGCATGTCAAGTTAGTGCTCCTTTATGGAGCAATTAGCAACAGGGTTGACAGGTGATAAACCTCTCACCATACAGCCTCTTTGGTTGTGTGTGTGTGGTTGTCTGTGGGGGGGGGTGGGGGGGTAGGGGGAGGGACCGGCACGGCAAACGCAACATTCCGATAGAGCTACCCCCCAGGGAGAAAGGGAGGGGCAGTAGTGCACAGGATTTCTCATTAGGCGAGTGTCAACCATGCAGTAAGCCACTCACACAGCCCAATTACAGAGGTGTAAATGAGACTTTGACTGACAACCCAGGGAGGGAGGGCCAAGCTTGAAATTATCTCTGATGAACTGAAGTCTTTTATCTCAAACGGCCAGTGGAGTGACACTATGTTCAATGCATGAGAAAGTTTATATTACCAGCTAGTTTATGAAATCGAGTGAGGCACTTTAGTCCAAAGGAGTTCTGAAAACATTTAACTTAAGAAAAAGAAAAAAAACTTAGCATGTATTAGGTTTGGTCAATATAATTACATTTCTTGTAAAAAGTGATTTTTGACCAAGAACATGAGTGCCCTTCTACATCACTATTCAATTGAGGGTTAGAAGCTGGAATTTTTTGATTTGAAACCAGTTAACTGCCCTATTTCAAAAAAGGTTATATAAACTTATTTATATTGTTGAGATGTGGTAATAAAATCCAGCTCATTTAAAAATGTATTTATTTATATATTTTAAAACAAAAGCCTTAACATTAGAAACAGAAAATGAATTTATGGAAGCAATAAAACAAAAGCAGGATATTGTCAAAACAAATAATCGCAATGGTTTGTTGGACATGCTACCTCAGGATTAGTCAAATTCTCAAAGAATAACTAGAGCACAAGAAATTAAATTTTACTGTTCCCCTGGTTAAATATACAGACCACAGAATTGGTTTAAACAGTTGTACTGTACAAATACAATTTAACAATAATTTGTAGACCATAAAATATCAAGTTATCACTGATGTAACTCTTATCTAATTTTCACCTCTAACTTCCAAATGTTTAGTGATTGATTTGTCCTAGGCAGAGTTCAATGATAAGAACTAAGATGCTAGGGTGTGTAGAATACCCAGGTTGTTTTTACAATTAGATCAAGGTAAAACGGAAAAAAAATTGAATCAATGCCTTAAACTAAATAAGAGGATTTGCTGGTACTTCAATATGTTTTTTTTTATTTTATCAAAATGCTTTCAAGCATGGCATTCCTATAGAACGTAGTGTGGGTGCTCTCAGAGCAAGAATGTAGTGTCATTGGCAGACTATCAATAGCCAAGAAACTTCTCCTTCACATTAACTGGGCCAACTGTAAATTCATGTTCCCATTGGGTACCTGTAGAAAAAAAGGAATTAAAAGCTTCTCACAAAGTAGCAGTGTGGGTAGACTACATTTGCCCTGTTGCGCAAGACAACATACCAAGATCTTGCCCTGTACTGGAGCCACATGACATGTCACAGCAGCCACATGCCTGGTGGCTACCACTAGCCTCCCTCCACCTATGAAGGAAAAAAAATAAATAAAGGATAAACTTGACCTTTAAACCAAGTTTGGGCCAACTGTGTTGTCACAGAATCGGTTGTGTTAGGTCTGGAACACGTACCCACTATAGCCTTTTGAGAAAGAGCAAGCTTTGTTCTCTGCATTGGTCGGAGCCAAAACAGTAGTGGCTCTTAAGACACATGTGATGTAAATCTGAAGGATGAGATATTTAGACATTAAAGGGTGGGTGTCAGGGCGATGTGCTACTCCTAAAACATTGCGTCATTTATTTTGTACATGCAGCCACGACTTACCACACCATTGTTGTCCTGCTGAAACCTAAAGGCCTCCATCTGGAAGTGGAGCTTGTCATCCTGGGTGCGGGTCATGAACTGGGCATTGGAACCGGTCAGTTTGCCATCCATCAAACACCTGGCAGTTGTATTAAGTGCAGTTTTGTTGCTGTTGACACCTGGTATTTTATAACTAATGCAACATCAGAACCCACTTGATTCTCAAGCAGGTGTTGGTGACTTTTTGAAAGTACTGATGGGTAAACTTCAAAAGATGTGTCCATAAATCTACAACTGCAATATAAATACTCACCCGTGATTCACAAGGAAAGAATATCTGGGGACAGTGTTAGTGTTGGGTATCAAGGTAGCAACACAACTATCCACATACACACGGAGGGCCACATGATAGAACTGCTTGACAGAGGCCTCAAATTTCATAACATCTCCCATGAAGTACTGATTGCTTGGTCTCTCATGCATCCAGTCATCTGTAAGTACAAAAGGAAGTGGATTACTCCCCAAAAGCTTATGCATCCAGACAATTGGGTCTAAACGCACCAGTCACAAGCTTCAGGAAGAACTGGAGGTTTTCCTCTGCGACCTTAGTGTTGGCAAATGGTACCCAAGTTGGCTTCACTGCATCAGCACTTACTCCATTTTTCCTGTAAAATTAAAACTGAATTACACTGTTTGGATAATGGGTATACTGTACATTTAAACCATTTAGCAATTGTGTTAAATTAGGAATTAAGCTTGACCATAAAAAGGTATTTGATAGTATGAAAAATGTTTTGCACATCTAAGACATGAAGCTCACCATTGCAATCTCATTGGGTTCTTGCAAAATCATTTGATCACATGAATACTTTCGTTACTTCCCACTGGTGCTTTTGAGAGTGGACTTTTTGCGACTTGACAATAAATTGCTCTTTTTTCATAACTGATGCATGGACATAAATACATTTTAAGTCTTTCTATTTTGCCATAGTATAAACACTTGTTCTAGAAAGGACATTCCCTCATGTGAGTGCACATGACAAAAATAAAGCAGCAAGTCGTTTTCATTCTGTGTTTTAATTAAATTTACAAATCCAACTCCAAATTTCAGCCAACTCAGGACCCACATCACATGAAACATATTCCTTTTCTAGCCAGCTACAAACCTCACCTGAGGTAGTGACATGACACACTAATGTCTGAAGCTTTGGTTCTGAAAATAGGAAGGCCAGCCAGAGAAGTCGGCATGTAGTGCAGGGTGAACAGGTATACCAGTTCATCCTCAGTCACCTAGGCATTATACAGCACAAGTCAACAAACATAGTTAAGTCAGTTAAAACCTTTGTTAATGCTAAAACAGTGCTTACTGTTAGATCACTTCCACAGCCATGCAGCTCAGACTCAAAGATCAATGTTCGAGTGGAAGGGTCTTCACTGACTGCATAGCAGTCCCCCAGCGTGAGTTCATAGGGTCGGACCAACTGGCCAGACCCAAAAAGGTCTCTGTTGGCCTCCACATGGACGATACTTTCGCCACACTCCACATTGACACTGTGGGCCCGTGGGGGTGTCCGCAGCTCAAACTGAGGTATCACCCTGGGCTCTTCAACAGGAAGTGCAGGAAACTTCCATCCCAATGGTCCCTCAAAGGTCTGTTTGGCTTGAGAGTCTAACGGTACCTTCGGCCATTGGACAGGTCTCTTGCCGTCAAATCCAGGACTTGATGCTGTGTCCAGGGGCGGCCGTCCCCATTGAGGGGACTGTGCTTTAACTAAACAAAACAACATAAGAAATGTAACAAATTTTTGCAAGAACTCCATTGCGTTGCTATCTCTTGCCTGGTTGCGATTGGTCTACAGTGCAGCCTTTTTGTTTGCTCAATGTGACTTCACCTCTAATTAACCTGATTATCTTCCAGACCTGTATCGACCACCTAATTAGGCCGATTATCTACCAGATTGGCTTGTGCACTAACATGTTTCATCTTCTTCTTTGACCTATTTACTCACTCTTTGTCAAAGTAATACTGCATTCACCGCTATCTATTTCTAGACTGAATTGGAGTGACAAGCGTTATGTGATGTTTTGAGTGGGCGGAATTTAAACTCTTACCAAATGTCTGCAAGCTACACAAGCTTTGGTTTTCTTTTAAAACACTTCCAAAGTGTAATGGATTGTATTACTCAGAGCAGTCTTACAAAGCTACATGGGTGATAAAATATGAACCATTACAACACATTTTACAGAAAGGTTTTGCGATGCCAGGACTTTGAATTTTCAGCATCATAGATGATCTTTTGCTGCTCAGTTGATCTAAATATATTGAATGTGTATTTTGATGCTGTATTGTGATGTTGTTTGTTGTAATGTCCTTAAAATGCCAAAAAGAATCTAACAGCACGTACAATTTTACGTAGGGTATCCCTACCTACAATTGGCCATCATGATTGAATAGACTTTTTTTTAATTCATATTTGCATTTCTGTGATGTTCTTTTGAATCATATGGCTGTGAACGTGCAATTTGACACTGAATTTGATTCATTACCAGCGCGCCTCTGAGCAAAGTATCAATGCACTGACAACAGTTAATATTCTACATCTGTCTGTATCTTTTCATTAATTAACATGGCAATTGGACGATCAAACAACATTTCATGATTGCTGACCATAACCATTTGTGTTCTGTGTGAATTACCCATCTAGTCTTTTCGGGGGCAATACAATCATTTCTGTTAGGATGTTTTTCTATGGTTATTGGCAACTATGTTTTTGGAGAATTATCTCTCAAAAGATGGTCGCACTTTTCGAACCCAACATCAAGCTACCATTTGACATAAACTGGAAGTGGATATACTTTCCCTGCACCAATGTTGATTACCACGTCTAAATTCAGAGGATTTTAAATTACTTTTATATAATAGACCAATCTCTCGTCAGAACTCTATGGCTGCTCATTCTCTCTTCCTTTTGCAGGTTTCATTTAGAACTCGGTTCTCCTTCCCCTGTGGTTTACAAAGTAATTTCACAACTTAAA
Source organism: Galaxias rostratus (assembly GCA_036024795.1). Classification (NCBI taxonomy): domain Eukaryota; kingdom Metazoa; phylum Chordata; class Actinopteri; order Galaxiiformes; family Galaxiidae; genus Galaxias; species Galaxias rostratus. The sequence goes on from JAVQJS010073753.1 coordinate 13,827, forward strand.
GCAGTTAAGAGAAGTTCCGAGGCCCCACAGTGTGGGCACGGACTCCATTTCACTGGGCGCCTCGCTACCCACATAGAGTTTATACAGTGGACTCCGGATAAATGGAACTGCTGCAGTTTGAAGAGACTGGACACTCGCTTGACTGCTTCTCGGTGCCATCTAACCGAATTTGAGCTTATCACTTGAACGATGTTGATACTTTACGTCTAACTGGCCAAGGGATATCTCATTTTAAGATTTAGCGGCTCTGAATAGTCAGGGGTGTTGAAGTGATACAATCGTGTTGCAGACATCCGTATCGGTCTGGCAAATCAAACACACAAGATCCCAGGTAATATTCCTTCACCCCATGTCCATGATGCATTTACTTTACCATGTGTAGAAATGAAGCTGCTGCTGTAACAGGATTTCACAGTAATTATCTGGGCCAGACATGCTGAGAAGCCCTGTTGAGACTTACTGATCCATTTTTTTTATGCCTCCCAGTCTGACTCAGCACAAACATTGGCTTTGATTTCTAAAGGGACTGGCATCCTAACAGATGCGTTGCTTTCTACTGCTTAAGCTGGTTTAGGGTCTAATAGAAATACATTCACAAAACAATAAAGCTGTGATTACGTATACCTGATCAGCTTTGGTGCTTCGTTAATGCAAATATATTATATCCAACCCAAACCCTAGGGAATGTTTTTTTCAGTAAATGTTTAACACCTTATTAATATTTGTTTTGTATCAACCATTTGTTGCAGCACTGCACATTTTATAAGCTTATTAATAATTATAAATGAACTGCACAGTGGGGAGTGCATCTTTTTATATTTATTTATCCCTCGCAGGGAAAAACCTAAAAGAATAATGACATCACAGAAAAAGCTGGGAGACAAAACTCAACTGTAAATGTTATATTGGCAAAAAACGGTTCAACTGTTGCAAAAAAGATGACAGACCTGAACTCTCATCCTAAAATACAGATGTTGCCAACCAATATAACAGTTGTATACAGTATACACACAGTTATATTTTCTGTAATGTACAGTACATTAAAATCCCTATATTAATGCTAATCATGAGCCACGTCCTCTGCAATGAAGGGTTTGTTTTCATGACATATCCATTTAGTAAGGGCAGCCTCCATGCCGAAGGATGTTCTATAGCAGATGGTAGGGCTTTACCTCAGTGACAGACGAGCCTTCCACCCCACTGTCTGCCCCATGGCTTGGCAGACAGGAAGTCCTTCCTGATTGGTTGAGAAGCAGGATATGGGCATGTGGAGGGCTCAAAGCCATGGCTCCAGTGCTACTCAACAGCTTAGCTTATTGCCTGACACCCTGACTCACTGGCTGCCTGTCCAGAAGTCTCAGGGACAGGACTCCCTGTCCTGGCAGCATCTGTCACTGTGGTCAAGCTGGGTTGGCCCTTATCTTCCCCCCATCGCCACCAGCAGCAATCATTTTCAGCTCCACCTATTTTATAATCCCACGTTGAATTCGGGAACATCAAAAACAGAGCAATTGGAGAAATTGTTGTCTCACATGGACATTGTGTGTCAAAGCAGGCATGCGGTTGTTATTCCCTTCCTGGTAGTTACAGTTCACACTTGTAAGCACCAAAAGCCTGTGGCATGTAAGTGCTACCAAAGACTTCATGAGAAGGTATGCTCATTAACGCTGTCACAGCGCTAGACTTTCAAGAGGCTAGGCTATCCCCAAATGCAGCCTGGCCTGTTTAAATGGTAAAATTAGGCTGTTCTGACTGACCATGCCTGAAAGCGCTCTACTGTTGCATTTACTTTGCCACATACAACACGCTGGCAAAAAAACAAAATAATGTATAAACAAAGGTTCCATAGCTTAACCTTGCGATGTTTGTCATGAAGTGGTTTCTTATAAGTTATAAAATAACACAGAAAGGCTTATGTTAAAGTCGGAAAACACATAGTGCTTGCACAACAAGCATAAGAAAACTGTCTCTATTAACTAAATACCAGGAAAGTAAATACATGGGGGGCATAAAAAAGGTCTCAAGCAGAGAGTTACTTCTCCATTAGAGGAGGAAATAAAAAAGACCAAGAGACCCACCAAACCATCCAAAATGCTGCTCATACCGTGTCATCGACCCAGCTACTGTGCCTGTTCTCATACCTTTTCTCCCATTGCCGGCGAGGTGCTGGAACGTCAGAACCCTCTTTGTCAGTCACGGAGCACCCTGGGACTTGGAGTTCATAACGTGCAGATAATCACTGCACAAAGTGTTCGTTGTCAGTGACATGCGGCGTCCCTCCTCCAGCCCTCCTGAGCTCGTACGGTGTGATGGGCTAATAAGTCACCGGCTCATTCTTATTTGAGGGCTGACCTACTTCCTGGAATGAGCTTGTACTTTGCCAACGGCCCCTGTAGGTCATGTCAAGTTGGATACCGAGAGAGCCTCTGTGACATCCCGCCATAATGAGAGACGAAGTGATGTGGAGTGAGCATGATCGAGCCCCGAGGTGGATTTTTTGGTGCGTGGGCGTATGTGTGTGTTTGACTATTTCATAAGCAAGCCCCGAGTGACTCAGCATTTTACAACTAGCATATGGTTGCCATTGAGTCAAATAGGTCGTAGTAGAAGTTAGACATGGCAATCTGTCCTGGAATCAAAACAGTGAGAGCCTAATTCTTTTGGCACATGACAAACGTGCCTGACATTTACCTCCAGCCCACCAGTAGCATTGTTGTACGAGGAGTTGTTTGCAACCTAAAAGGACCATTATTTAGAGGGTGTAACCAAGGTTATGTGTTGAGCCTTTTGTCTGCGTTATTTGCCAATGACTACAAATAGTTTCAGCTGGTTGTGAACCGACAGATTTAGGTAAGGATTAGCCTCACTCCAAATCCTTTCTTTCCTCCTCCTCATTTCCTCTCACTCCCTTAGACTTAGCATGTCTTCTACATCCTCTCAGAGGAAGGGGTAGTAGCACATTTGGATGTTCCCCGCGTTGCAGGGAAGGGGGGCACTGCGGAACTCAGGGCCTGACAAACTCCAGTGGGGGGGGGGGGTTAAGGGAACACGGGAGGGAGTGAGAGGACGAGAGCGGTCGGCAGGAAAGGAAATTGATTCCCCCTTTGTCTGCCGCCGGTGTGCGCTCTGATTAATGCCATAGCTGTGTGGAGCACCCCTGGGAAAGGCAGAGGAAGAGGAATGGCTGTGCGTGCAATTGTGTGTGAGTGTGTGGGCTTGTTTACAGCGTATGTGTTAGCGGGTTTACAGCACTTGTTCAAGAGAGATCGGGTGCGTGTGCACGCAGGGGTGTTTGATTTGTGTGTTGTGTTTGTGTGTCGGTGTTCAGTATTTGCAGTGTGTGTGGTGTGCGCGAGAGGCCAGAAATATTTGAGGAGAAGAAGAGAAAAAAGACACAGGGGCAAAGCAGTGTTTTAAAGTCCCCAGTGTCAAGGTGTGCCATCCCATCCCATCCCATCCCATCGTCTCTTCTCTCTCTCTCTCTCTCTCTCTCTCTCTCTCTCTCTCTCTCTCCTGCTCTCTGACTAGTGCACTCTCCCTCTCTCTGATGACTATGCGTAGATCACCACTTCCCCTCCCCCCAGGAGGCCGAGCAGCAAATAGTCGCCCAGAGAGGAAGGCGCAGCGCTCCCGCCATCGCGCTCCATCCTTCCTTTTCGTCCTCACCCAGTGTCTAACCCCTCCATCTCTAATTGATTGAAGCCTCCACGGGCGGCCATCATGTGGTGGGCTGCCTTGATGCAGAGAGCCCAGGAGAGCCGTGGCTAGACGCCACAGCCGGCTAGGTGGCTGGCTGGGGGTAAAGCGCCGCACCATTATATTTGAAGTGCGCGGAGGCAAGGTGGCACCCGATTCCCAGGCTGCCGACCGCAGGTCTCTCAGCAGCGCCTGCGCCAGTGTTTTCTTCACGCTGATGAAAGAGCGATCCACAGGGCCCTGTTGTTTGAAGTTCGTGTGTGCGTGTGTGTGTGTGTTTGTGTGTGTGAGTGTGCACATGGCAGTGGGAGACTCCATAGTTCAGAGTCATTTTTTATCACAAGGGGGGGCCATCCTTGGAAACACACACACTCGCATAGATGTGGGATGCCAACGCGCACCATCCCCAACAAGGCAGTAACTGTTGTAGATGGACCAACCATATTTACACTAGAATTTATCCAGCTGGCACACACAAGCAGGTCCCCTCATACACTGCAATGGCAGAGCAGTCCAACCATGTAGCCCACCACCCCTCTAGTGCAGTTCCACACCTGGATCGCACGCAGTCACACAAAGTTTAGGCAACGCACCATAATCATTGTGTGCAGTGCACACCTCTCCAGAAGAGCGCAAAGCCAATGAACAGGTCTTGGCCTTGCCTGGGAGCAATTAGCATGCAGTGGCCCCTCTCTCCCTGTTAGCAGTAGATTAATATACGATCCAGGTTTTGGAACCTCTGGTGCCGCTTTGTTACAAATTAGGACAAAGATTAGCCTATTCCCAGCAGCTTTTCCTTTACTCTCACAAGTCCTGACTGTTCACTTAGAGGCTAAGCTGTGGCGGTTCCTTTGTAGAGAGTCACTGCATAAGTAATCAGTGTTGCCATTCTAAAAACGTTTGATCCATGGGAAACTGTGCCCCCTACTGGTGCCCTCAATCTGGAGCCGTTTGCCCCATTTCCCTGCCAGTGCTCCGCCCAGTGGGTGAGCCGGTCAGACCCTGCTTAGCTCCTAAAAGATGGAAGCAGAGAGGTGCAGGGTGGCTTGGCGGTGAGCCATTACTTAACGTCCTCAGAACTCAGAGCGGTGGCTCATGTTGCAGGTGCTGTGGCTTGCGCATCCCCCAATGCAAAGTGAAGATGAACTACCTTACCACTGGAGGCTCACCTTCCTTCACCTCGGTGTGGGTCCTAGTGCCTGCCCTTCTGTGTGTGTGTGTGTGTGTGTGTGTGTGTGTGTCATACAAGGAACCAAAGGATCACAAACTAATTAGAGCCATAATAGTGTTTAGGCCTGTTAAAACTGTTTATGAATCATTAGAGATTGGAAAACGTGTTTTCCCCCCTTGTGTCCCCCATATAATTAGCCCAAGCCAAGGTCATGCTGGAGCACAAACATACTTTCACACACATACACACATACACACTTCCTGGTGGTCAGACTCTGGTCGGGGTGCCCGCTGGAGAAGGGTTGGGGGACTGCTGCTGTGGACAGATTGCAGCATTTGCCACAGTCCAAGTAATGGGGCCGATCTGGCTCCCGTATTAATTTTCTAAATAAATAGACGGCGCCTCCTGGGGCTCTTAGGCTCTGCAGCACACCTTCAGTGATATTAATGAGGCTCCCCAGCTTATTTCGCTTATTTATTAACCGCTAACAGAAAGTGAAAAAATGGGGTAGCCGACCATTTAGCTCAAAGTCGTGTTATTTTCTAAATTATGCGGATTTGTTGCTTTATTTTCCTTAAAAGACTTAGCCAATGAGGTGCTGATAACAGCACATTTGCGGGCACCGTTCCTTCGGAGGTGGCCAGTGGTTGCTGTGTTGTGGATAGGGTCGGTGGCGCTGGGTGATGTCAGACACACAGGTTCCCCACTGCATAAATCTGAGGCATCCTGGCAGAGCTCATGCTCCCCTGCCGCAGCCGCACTGACCTTCCCCAACAAGCTGTCAGTCCGCGGCCCTTTATGGCTCCTCAACCACTGACCCCATGGCGAGCCACATAACCATATTCAAACTGACCCCAGGGCCGTCTGTTGAGTAATACTACCCCCCCCCCACCCCACCTCCCCCAAATATCAGTGGAGCCTTTGGGAGGTGGGACGACGACTCGAGCCCGGCGCGCCAGCTATTTATTACGTCAATTAAGCGACCCCCTTCAATGATCGTTCAACAGGCAATTAACATGTGTTCATTGAGAAATGAAATGAAACTGATAAACTGGCCGCGGCAGATGATCCCTCCTAGTCGATTTGGCAACGGCTCCCCGGCGCCTCGGCCGCCAGACAGAGTGCTTTATTGATACTGGCAACGGGGCCAAAGCCATTATGACTTATGGAGGTCTAAGTCCTCTCACTGTCACTCCCTCATTGGGTTAGCCTGGATGGGTGGCTCGTCGCTGGCTTTTGAGGACAGGGGAACAGGGAATGGGGGACAGACGTCAAACTCGACCTCTGAAATCACCGTGAGCGACCATGCATCCAAACGTAGGCCAGAGATGGAGCTTTGGTGTTGCCGGGGTATCATGTTGACTCTTCATTACATTACATTTATAACAGAGGTATGCGGAAAGGAAAGGTGCCGCTCTGAGTACAGCGATGAATTCAAAGATAGAGAGCTGGAATGACGCTCCGTTCAGGGTTTTCAGGTTCCAAAACATGTAAAACCGTGAGACAAGCGGTGAAATTGACTCTGGTCTCCTAACTGCATTTAACCCATCCGCGAGTGACTCATAAATGGACTTCTTGGCTCGGGGGCAGTGCTTTGTTGGCACCGTAGCTCTGGCAAGTGCAGCTTGGTTGCGCAGGAGGTTTTATTACTAGGTATTACTGGTGTGTGTGTGAGAGTGTATGAGACCCCTGGCAAAGTAAAAGCCGACTGGCTCGAGATATCTATGTGAACTATGTGCCAATCACGTCACATTGTGCTTCTGTGGCCTCCTTCCCTCTTGTCAGATCCCCTCTCCCACCGAGGGAATAGGTGTTGATGGAGCTAAGGTGGCCATGACAGGAGGAAGAGATGGCCTCTCATCCCTTTATCTGTCTCTCCAGAGAACATTAAGAGCCAGCGCCGTACAACCCCAGCATCTGGACAAGAGCAATAACCTTAGAATTTATCGTAAATGACTGAACCTGTGTGTGTGTGTGTGTGTGTGTGTCCGTGCCTTGGCACTGCGTGTTGTGTGCACGTGTTAGTCCATGTGGTCGGGGAACAGGATTGAGATAAACAGTGGTGATGCTGCCCAGCTGCTCAGCTAATACCACATTGAAAATGTGTTTGCGGCTATTTCTGCACATACGTGGTCTGTAAAACCTGGCCACATGCCATGGAATAAAGCATGCGTCGCTGGCACGAGGTGCTATCAGTCTGTAAAGGAACAGTGCGTGTGTGTGTGTGTGTGTGCGTCTGTGTGTGTGTGTGTGTGTGTGTGTGCCTGGTCTATCCACCTCCGGTCCCTCATTAAAAGCTCTGGGACCTGAGGATCTTCAATAAGGCTCGAGTAATTACACAGGCTTAATGTGTGCTTAAGGCCGACCCTTTACGGGGAATTTGCCAGAAATTGCCCTGCATGCAGATGCGTGGAGGACGCACACGGCATGCCACAGAGAACTAATTTGAAACGAGTACCTATACTGCACTAGGCCTACAGAAGAGGAGGCCAACAAATTAGAATCAGAATCTCAATTTCCTTATTTGTCTCACAATGGAGAAATTGCATTGTAGCAACAAAAAGTGGACAGTGCAGATAAAAGGTAAAAGAAACATATTCAGTAAATTGACAAGTCAAAGTGACATATCAAAGCGAAAACCAGCGCAGTATGCTACACAAAATGTATTGCGTGATCCTTGTCTGAAGAACATTTTCGTCATCTTGTTAATTTTTGCTTGTCTCAATGTGTTATATGAATGCACGTAAACATGGCATGGGGTTTAAACTAAAGTCAGTTCATACTGTTTATTTGTGATTGTGGAGCAAAGATTCTGATAACCTGGAAAGTGTGCTCAATTACTTTTACACCCAAGAAGGAGAATGAGACCAGTATTGCACCTCCATCCCAAGCTTGGTCAGATCAATCATTTAACAGAAAACAGATTTCTAAGTTATGAGGATCCATAAAAATACTGCCAATTCAGTTAGGAAATTCTTTGTCCATAAATTTGGTTGTGTCTATAATCATTGCAGTGGGATATGGGATAAAATTAGGTTAATTTTTTATTCATAAAACCAGATACCTAATTCAACTTGCAGTGGTCACTAAGTGATTTATCAAGGTTTACTTTATCTTTCACATCTACCTCCACAGCTATTGCCTCATGTTTATTTCTGTATCATTTGCCAAGCAAACACAGCACTATTTCTTTTGTTTCTTTTAAGTTGGACCCAGAACCCTCTCCTCTCTCCTTGTTCAATTTTTCAAGGTTCCTCCGCCTTCTGTCCAGGGATTCAAATAGAATAGTTGTAGATATGGATGCCGGGGCTGGCTAGCAGGTATTGATCTCTGGCCTCAGCCTCCAAGGAGAAGAAGAGAAGAAAAGAGGAGGAGGTGGTGGAGGAGGCAGAGGCGCGGGATGCAGCCGACACTCCAGGTACTTAGCACACGCCTTCTTGCCCCGCCACTCTCAGCCAATCAGAATGCCAGCCAGCGACCGTGACCAAAGAAGCGTGCCCTGTTCTCTGGCCAAGTGTCTCTTCCAATCAGGTGTCCCAGTGTTCCAGGGTCCTTGTCTCAGGACCGGGCGGTGAATGGCTCTGAGCACAGCCAGCGAAGCATGAAGCTCTCCTCATTACTTTCTATTAAGGCTCCATAATCAAAACTCAATGGCAATTTCACCCCGGCAGAGCCCAGGGCCTGTGCCTTGGTACCAAGCGTTTAGCATGGCATTCAACTGAGAGAATGTTTTGAACTTCTAAAAGAGAAAGGCCAGGGGGGAGAGAGACGCAGGAGGGTTGATCGAGGATAGAGAGGCCGGTGCTCTCCCTTTAAGCATCCATTAGAGGCCTTCCTGTCAGGTTGCGGCAACTTTGATCCATGGTTGTCACGTTAGTGGAGGAGTTTCTTTGACTCTTTTTGAGGTTGAGTCAGCTGTCAATATTGGGCCCGGTTTGCATTAAAACAGAACCCGCGTGTCACTTTTGTAAAGAGGTAGTGATCCACGGAATTAAGTGTCCAGTGCACCTTTAACATCATAACAATATGCAAGTTGCAAATCCTGAAAAAATCTTTGCTTCTCTGCAATATTTACCAATTTTACCCTGCCTCTGTAGTTCTTCCTCTGTCTTTCTCTTTCTCTGTATCTCTCTCTCTCATCTCTACCACTTGTTTTGTGTTGGTGACTGCTGGTCTATTTACAGTGACACAGAGATGCTGGGGCCGAGTCTGGCCCTACTGGCCTTGTCACAGGCCATTCCCATCATGTGTCAGCCCACATCGCTTCTCCCTCGGCTCCGTCTAGCAGGAGGGGGACCCGGACCAAACTAACACGTTGGATGGCTGTGTGGCTCTTGCTTGGATCCTATGAGCTTGTGTGATGGTGTGTCTGCATTTTGGGAGTTGGGCTCTGCGTATTTTCACGGTGTTGTGTCGGCCTGTGTCGCTGTGTTTCCGTCCAAGTCTGTATGTGCGCAGTGACTTTTCACCTCCCAGCCCTGGGGAACTGGTTTGGGAGCCTTGAAAAGGACTTCCAGCCCTAGCCTTGGGCGTGGGAGAGGTGGGACGTTTTGGGGACACGTTGGAGGCCATCGTCGACAGGTCTCGGACAGAAGGGCTTGGAGGGCGCTGGAAGACAAGCGAGCGGTGTCACGGAATCTGCTGAGCCGTGCACTCCTCCGCCGACCTTTGACTCCCTGCCATCCATCCCATAATTACATTCCTATTGTCCTCCCTCCTCCTCCCCACAGGGCTTTTGCGGTGGCACGGCGACACAGCGCTGCTCAAGGCTTTACTTGTGGCTTGTGACAGAACTGTGTCACATTACAGAAGTCTTGTGTTGGTGGGGGCCGGCTGTTTGTTGCTTAGTCTGTGTTCTTTGTATGACTTAATGACCGTCTTTGAATAGTCGAATGTTTGAGCCCGGGTGCTAGGAAATGTTCAATTAGAGCAATAGAGTCAAGGACTTATTGAATTTGCTTTTTCATACAGTATAGTAATATTATACCCACATGTGTAAACCATTCCAAGAACTGCTGGCTTTTGCTTCTTTTGAAGCTTAAACGGGCTTTTCAATAAGGATGTGTTCATTGACATGGCAACCAACTACATAACTCATAATAAATCTTTAATGTTCAAGGTTCCACAACAGCACTCCAAGAAAAGACGCACTGCTCGGTAGGATGATCTCAGCTATACAGAGAACATTTGACTTGACAAGAGAGTGCTGTATAAAACAGACTGAGGATGAAAGAAATAAGCGTGTGCGGCTTAGTAATGAAACAGTATGCAACATTATATAGTACATTATAAAGTATATAACCACTCAGGGGTGAAGAACACGTATTTTGAAATAATTGCTTGTTTGGAGAGTTAGGTTAATGTGCAGAGACAGAAAGAGTGGTGTTAATGTTTTCCAGTGGGTAACGGCAGAAATTCCTTTTCAAAAAGTGTCAGTTTAATTTAAATTAAAAGCATAGGAGCTGTAACACATCCCGATTCTACTTTAGACTAACTTGACTGCCTTTGATTACCTTGATTATCTTACTTTTTAACATCATTTTATATTTGTGACCAATTCTAGAATTTGTACAATTATGTATTGCTACCTTAAACTGAAGCAGCATATTTTTATCATGGATGTCTTAATTTTTTTAAAACTGTAAAAGAGTTAATTTTATAACTGTAGTTCACAGTTCTAATTTCACTGTGTAAGTAATGTACCATTTCTTGTTGTAGACTAAAACTTTGAAAGGATGTTGTAGGGACGAGCTGCAGACCAAGTGAAAATAAAAACCTAATAGAAATTCTAACATAACAAACCTTTATTTTAACCGGATGCAAAAAGTTGTGCAGAAAACATGAGGAGATGTGGGAGCACTTTGTATAGCAGTATTGTGTGATACGGAGCAAGTCACAACAATAATCTGTTCTCAACTCAATTAAACTACTTTTGGATCCACTGTGCCTAACTAAAAATGCATGCAATTACGGCAGTGAGGAAAAGAAAAAACCTTTGGGGAAAGGGAACACTTTCTGCCTTGCTCTGGGCTAACTTCATCATCTGCTGAATGTTCATTATTCTGTCTCACCTCCCCTCCTTGTAGATTAGATACGGTTCAGTGATAAGGAGAGTAGGGAGGTCTACAGGGAAGCCTCAAAGTTCACCGCTACAGTGCAGGGTGGTGCAACACGACGTCAAGCACCTAGGACCAGCTTGGTTCCCAGGGCTGGTTGCTCGGGGCCTGATTCCAAAAGTAATGGCGAGGCTTTAGGAGCTCCAATAACAATAGAGAGTTGAATAATGGGTGGATGTTTTGCCGGAGTTGATTCAGCTGTTCCGTTCTTTTTATTTAAAAAACAATTTCGATATTTCAATAGCAGGAACATGTTAAAGTCCTTGAAATGTTCCATCGCGTTTGCTGTATCTGTATGTGTCTGGCCTCTTCAGTTGATTTTATTTCATTACATCATCTTCTTCTCTGAATTATTGGTTTATCATAATATCGTTTCACGTTTGCTGCAATCGTTTATGTTCCACTTGTTAATTTGAAAATGTTTGGATTTTATTTATTGTTTTTGTGTAACCCTAGAGATTGATTTGTTGAAACCACACCTGTGCCTACATCATGATAATGGAATCATTACACATTTAATGCTTCATCTATATAATTTCAGAAAATACATTTAGCTAAATTGCTATATATAATGGTCAAGTCAGATCTAATTAATCTAATGTATAATTTAGCCAAATGTAGAGTCAAGGACAGGGCGAAAGGGGAGTAGATGAATACTTTTAGTTGACTAAATTAACATTGGAGAAAGGATCGTGTGTCCCCCCTGCATTTGTGTGAAAAGAAAGAGAGAAGGGATCAGGGGTGAGAACGAGTGATGTGCAGCTTCGATTCTGTGAATACGGCCTTCATGAAGCACGGCTCCTTCATCGCACCATCTTTAGACAAACGATTGTCTCTGTATTTGGAGACAGATAAGGATGATAAGGATTGCTCCGTTGTAGGACAGAATATGTCTTTGTCAGTGAACAGATATGAGCGCCTTCACAAACACTGACTCGAAACGTGTCCTCCATTTTTAAGTGGGTAAACTAAAAACGACCCTTTTGTGGCAAGGCAGGACTGCAGAATTGGTCTTTTGTTATATCACAAGCTAAGTAGTCTGCGTCTGTCGGGCCAGAGACTGACAAATAGCTTGCTGCTGCCTCTGATAAATGAATACTTTAATAATCAATGATAGATTTGTCGTCCCTCGAGAGATTAGTCTTTGTGCTGTTTAACGGATAGACTGGCGTTTATGATGTGCTTTTGTCTGATAGCTTGATGATGAGCTCTTTCACAGCATTTTTTGTTCTTCCTTTATTCTTATATTACATGGTTTTATTCATGGCGTTTTAATCCCCTTATAGATAATGTTAGAGCTGTATTATAATCATCATCTCACCATTTTATTGATTGGATGTTATTACAGTACTGGACGGTGACTATTGTGTGTGCCTAAAATAACAATAAGCTGAACACTGTTTAATTGTTCTGTTGATCCCAAGAACCACGTGTTCTATTAAACACCTTTGGTATGCACAAAATTATGAATCCGGCTTTTGTGACTCACTGTTTAATTGTTCAGTCTGATTTTCACACAAAGAAACTACAGTACTGTGTCAGTGTAGGCCAATGTGAAAAGAAGTGACTATAGCTTTTGTAATTGGGGCATTCACTGAATCTGTCATCCATGCTGGCCTTTGGTTTTGTAACTGCAGTGGACTGTCCTCAGCAGGGGGTAGACTGGTCAGTTTTTAAGTTGTAATTGCCATAAAACCCAAAGCTTTTAAGGTGTCACTGCAAAGGTATAAGCACAATGCACTCAATTATAGGGCTGTCAATTATGTTTTTCAAGGTAGCAACAGAACGTTGTGCTTTTAGAAGGGCTTGAGTCATATCCATCCATCCATCCAACCATCCATCCATCCATCCA
>JAVQJS010073756.1:0-25645 GCA_036024795.1 Galaxias rostratus
CTGTGCACGCCCCGTAATCGCTGAATCCTCAAAGCCGCTATCTAACCACTCTATCTATCATGAAGTCGGAGCTCTCTCTCTGTGTGTGTGTGTGTGTGTGTGTGTGTGTGTGTGTGTGTGTGTGTGTGTGTGTGTGTGTGTGTGTGTAAGATTATTTGGCAAGTTACATTTTCTACAAAACCATCTGCTCTGTCTGGGCTGTTTTTCTCTCTGAAAGTAAGGAAAGAAGTCTACAAATGTATCTTCAGCTAATTCTCATTTTGCTAAGTCCTTGAACCTAAACTATGTCAGGTATGGCGATCTTCTTTTTCCCAGAGAGGATTGGACATTTCCCAATTTCCACAATAACCCATACTAATTTAAACAATAACATGTATGTGATACTTTCCATTCTAGCTCCTTCTATTGTGCAGAGGAGTCACACATACTACATCTCTCATCCAGTGCCGACGAGTAGCTTCCAGTTTGGAACAGAGTGTTTCCATGACACATTCAGTCCTACTCCATTCCTCTTAATTGCCTGCTCACTTGTTTATGCTCTTCTTGACATATGGTTGGAAAACATCTAGGACTAGGTATTCATAAAACAGATGTGCGTCCAAGTTGGATATCGTTGCGAATCACTCACCTCCACTATGTGTAAGGAGAACCCTGCCTGCGACATCTGCAGCCCAAACGCTGTGCCATTCTTATTTGTTCCTGTGCAAAAAAAACGGGGGACAGATACATTTTTGCACCAGCAGCAGCAATAAAAATGCATTCCTTTCTTATAGTCGACCCTTTGTATTTCGAGATGCCTTTACAGAACCTTTACTTGATGTGAATCTCAGACTAGGGTAATAAATAATCCTGCTCGTAACAAAGATACCCTCTAAACTGAAGATCCTTTCTCCCAGTGCGTCCACTATGTCCTTCAATGCAGACTCGTCAGTGACATTAAAGAAATGTTTGTCATCAGGGTCACTGGCAATGAATTTGATCTCCTTTAGAAAGGCCTCTGGGTTGATCCCACGCCGATTGTAATAGCCAAGGACCTGGGGACATAACATGGAATGCATGACTCAAAGGATGGTCAAACCACTCATTGCAATATCATACTACCAAGTGCAGCATCTGGATCCATCTTAGGAGTATCAATGCACAGAACATGGAAAGGACAGGCCAAGGAAAGCAACAGCACAGGAGGTGGGGGGAATAAAACCTGGGAACGCTGGTTCTTCAAGGAAACAGGGAATGAAAGGAGGCACCCACTCACAGCGATGGCGTACATTGTGATGTTGTCCTCTTTACTGTCCCCCACAGCCTTCTCCAGGTCGGGGCTGTCATGGGACTCCCCGTCCGTGATGACAATCATTATTTTCTTGGCCCCTTTCCGACCTCCACGTTTAAATGCCTCAGACCTGTGTGTTGTGAAGGAAGTCGCTCGTTCTTGATTATTTAGGCCACACACACTGATGTGAGTTTTTCCGTTGAATTGTTTGGGCAAGAATGGAAGTGCACTGGGACGAACTGAGCCTCGTCGCTGTACCTTGCCACGTTGATGCCCAGTGCCGTGCGTGTCTCCTCTCCACCTCTTTGGTCAATGTTCCGGGCTGCGTCTACCACCTCGTCCACCGTCCGATATTCATTTAGCTGAAACTCATGGACCACCCTTGATCCGTATTGCACCACACCCACCTGCAGAGACAACAGGCTCTCAGGGAGGCATCCAGCAGTGCAGTGACGCACGCACGTTTTATTACAAATGTCAATCAACATGTTCAAATGGAACACACCTGGATCTGACCTGGCCCAATGAAGAACTTCTGAAGAATGTTGATCAGAAAGTCTTGCACCTCGTACCAGGGGTATATAGAGTTAGATCCATCCAGCACAATCACTATGTCCATGTATGTTTCGCATCCTGCAAAACAGTGAACATCACGAGCACATTCAATGAGGGAACATCGGAATGCTCCCAATATGTCATTCTGTGGAAGTGCAAGTCTTTTCTTACTCTGGAAAGCAGGAGAGATGGTGTGAGAGAACTGGAAGTTGCTGTTGACCCTTGAGCAGATGCCTGTGCTGTAGTAGGAGCTCCCACACTCATAGGACCACAGAGGACCACAGGCCTGAAAATAAAATCAGAAGCCCTGTTCAGCTCCTTAGGACTACCATCACAACACATGTGGAGGTAATGCTATTTAGGATATATACAAGTTCTTAACATGGATGTCTTAACATTTTGTTGTAGGTGTGTGTCAAATAATGGCAAGAATTGTGTTTCTTAACCCACCACAAAGCTGTTGTCCTTGGGATTGGAAGCTAGTGTCATTCCTAGTCTCATTTTGTCCTTTCGTTCAGACACATTGTTGTGAGATGCATTTCCTTCGAGGAATGAACAAAGCAATTGACACCAGTGATTTGCTGTGAGCAAAACAACTGCTCTCACAAATACAAATATTTCTGATTCATTATGTTGAATCAGCCTCAATCATGTGCTACTATCTGCACAAGATCATTTCGGACTCATCAAAATAGATTTAATTTTAGTTGGGGTCAAACATTTGAGGGTTTCTAAACTGACACAAAAGTTGTGCACAAAGCCAGAATATAATGTGCCTATTTGTGATTGGTGTCTGTTCACCAAAGTCCTAGCAGGCCAATCTACACAAGAAAGGCCCGCTGTCGTGGTCCCTCAGGCATACCCAGGTTGAGTCTGGAACAGTTGGTACTAGCACTGATGTCCATGGAGCATTTGTACACATCCCCAGTCTCTTGTTGGCCACTGGTCTCCATTGGAGCTCCAACTAGCAGCCTGCGATTACAAAACCATCATAGGGATTAGGACTGAGCTCCTTACGTGTTGAAGGAGGACACCAGTGAAAAGATGACATTTTGAGTGTGGTAAAGTAATTATTGGTATGGGAAAATATGGAGGCTACTATGCAAACGTTTTTTCTGGCATCAAGGGTTGACTATCGCTATGACAGTTCTCATAATAAGTAAGTGTGAGATAATTCCTTCAAGCCAGTGACGAGTTCTTGTCTCTCTGAGCAGTAATGCATTTCCAACCAATCGGTCTGTTAAGAAATAAGACCTTGTGCGTTAGAAGTAAAAAAAAAAAAAAAGTAACAGTAAAAACAACAGGATAGGGGCCTGGGCGCAAGACCGGGAACTGGCTGAGTCACATTGAAGCAGGTACATTTATTTAATTATTAAATAATCTCAAAGCCCCAATCAGCTCCTTTATTTTAAAATGAAAGGAGCAGGGGGTGTTATAATGCCAACCACACAGCCAGCAAAATGTATCAGAGTAAATACTTATAAACCTACTGTAAGTTTGATCACACTGAAGGGAAAGGGAATGATCTGTATGTTAGTGCTGAGTCAAGTATCGCTGGACCAAACCCAATGTGTTTAGAGAACCAAGCACATAAGATTTGAATTTTTTACATGTGGAAAGTATTACTTTGACGTCAATTGGAATGATGATCCCTAATGATTTATGCAGGACAAAAGTGTGCACGTAAGGATTGACCATTAGCAGCTTTGGTAAAAGAAGACAATACACAAATAGACCATCAGACAAAACATAATAAATCTCTAAAAACTCACACAAGGATCAAAAAAGCCAAGCTGACAGGCTAAACAAACACCTGGATACATCTGCCAGTTAAACCAGGTCAAGTGGTCAGATCTATTTACACAAACCAAAGCGATGTCTCCCGGCTTTCGTGCAGCATTTGAGTTAGCAGACCAAACAGGGTCTTGCAGCATAACTAAGTTATTATTGTATGTTTATGTACACCAACCTTTCAATAGT
This sequence comes from Galaxias rostratus, assembly GCA_036024795.1. NCBI lineage: Eukaryota > Metazoa > Chordata > Actinopteri > Galaxiiformes > Galaxiidae > Galaxias > Galaxias rostratus. Next base: position 3,806 of record JAVQJS010073756.1, read on the forward strand.
AATTTCCTAAAAGGGTAATATTTTCCCTAAAGGGGCTTTATTTCATCGAGGTCGGTCACTTAAGAATAAAAGCATAGCGAAAATAATTTTACTGGAATGCAATTTTAACTAATTGTTCAGGTATTGCCACTTCTCTAAGCAAAAAACATGAAGTGAAGTTGCTGCTCCGGTAGCACTTCCAGTTCTTTCCCCTCGTTCTCATAATCCGTAGGTGATGGGGATGCACAGAGGGAGGGTTGGGAATAAAAGACCACAACACATACTTTCCAAAGCCTAAGGAGCTAAGTGAACAGGTTGCAAAAGACAACATAATATTTTTCCACTTTGTAACCAGTGACTTCAAAGTCCAAAATACTTAACAATCCTGACAGACCACAAGATATTCATCACGGCTGAAATACTTCCAGTTTAAAGCAGGATGGGGAGCAGGAATGTTAAAAAATGTCAACAACCTTAACGATAAACGGCTCCCATTTCAATATCCCTGACAAGGATCAACACAAGTAATGATGCCTTTGCAGATGGGCTGCCAAATTGCGAGGGATAAGTTCAATCATTCTGTTGGAAGAACAAGAACCAGCCATAGCTAGATGGAATCATGCTTCATCTCGGAGTTTAGAGTGACTTTGGGGATATGCACTCATGTGGAAACTCACTGCAAAAAATAAGTATAGCGAGAGGGATGTGACATTCTGTCAGCCTGGACTCATATTCACTGACTGCAGACACTGTGACATGCCAAGGAGAAAAGCAAAACATCAAGTGGCTATAGCAACATCTGTATGGGTGTGTGAGTGTGTGTATGTATGTTTGAGAGAATTGGTTATTGCCAGTGTATGAGTGTGGATGCATGCGTGCATGTGATTTGGTGATCTCAGACGTCTTAAGCAAGTGTCAGAGAGAGGTTTGCATGTGTGGGGGTGGCACATGTCTCACCTCATTTGTGTGTGTGTGTGTGTGTGTGTGTGTGTGTGTGTGTGTGTGTGTGTGTGTGTGTGTGTGTGTGTGTGTGTGAGAGAGAATTTGTCCTGAATCTGCAAAAAAATTCTGTCTCACTTCACAGCCCAGACGCTCATTTGTTTTTATTTTACACGAAAGGTTAGAATCTCGAGTCTTGTAAATGAAAAACGTCATAATTTTGCTTGGATTGAATGATGTAGCCTTTAACTGGTTTCAGAACCATGGTTGATAAAGGTTGTAGCACTAGAGAACGGTGTGCCACATGGTTCCGTTTAGGCCATACATTATTTGTACTTGTGTCAAATATGTTATTTTCAAGAGCCTAAAAGTAAGTTTTGAAGGCAAGTTTTGGAAGTCATCATTGTACACAATATAAGAAAGTAACATGGTCTTGTTTTAGTGATAGGAGACAAAAACATTGTTCATTTTCTGTTTTTAAAAGGCACTGCTTGGCAAGATGACTAGTTCATTGACCAGTTCATAACTAGTTGAGGTGGCAATTGCAAACAGACTGCCCAAAAAAGTGTACTCCTATAGGTAACCCCATTGCAAAAAGAAATTATTCTTCATCTCGCGACTTTACATTCATATCTTTGCTTGATCAGTCAGAAAATATTGAATTAACTCACTCGCTCCCTCCCTCACTCACTTACTCAATGAAAGGCAGAATGTGCACGTGCAGTCTTAATTGAAAATCAAATATTTTATTTGAAAAAGTAAATTGGTCACACGGCTCAACTTACCCATTACCTGAATATAAGTAGTAGTATAACTAATATTTTCCTATTCCATTTGTGTTGAGGAATTATAATTAGCAAGAATACTGAAATAAAGAGTAGATTTTAGATCTGAAGTAAAAACCGACAAATAAAATTGCTCTTTATGATTCAGGAGATAAGCATAATGAGTGAACAGCTTGCTGGACTAGGCTGAGAGGTTTTGTAATCACGATTTGTTTTGAAATCACGAGTGAGTGTGAGACTTGTCTTACCATTTCTCGCCGCCAGCCTCATGTTGCTGGACTGTGTACCCAAACTGGGCCTCCCTCGAGCCTTCAATAATCTTGTACATCTTCGTGTCAAAATTGAAGCAATGTTGCAGACCTATGACAGAGCATTGATTTTAGCAACATGGGGTAGGAAAGACACTGAACAGGGGTTTGGCCAACTGGCAAACATTTTAAAGAGCAGGTACAAACCACAAGGAAGAGGGGATAATCCTTTTCACAGCCTTTAGTTGTGACAGTATTGTATGTACAGTATACAGAATAGACTCTGATCAGAATGGCCCCATGATACGAGTACAGACAATTATATGTAATTATGCACAATTAATGCCGGCAAACTGATTACGATGTATGGCAACAGTAACCAATCTAACTCAAGTACTTGGGGGAAAAGGAAGAGCATCATACTAAACTATTTAAATTAATCTTCAATATCATTCATTTATTGATCATCATCTCGATGTCTCTCTTTTTTTGAACTCACACCTTTCATTGATAATTGTGCACATGTTCACACAAAACTCTCCAAGTGTTCCTAGTCGATACAAACAGCATCAAATGAATGATTAATATATAAATAAACCACATTAAGGAAGACGATTTTACAAAGTTTGCATGTTAACGAATGGTACGATGAGTTTGGATTGGATGTTGAGTCTGCATGAAGAGAAAGAGAAAAGGGTCAACTTGAGAGAGAAATAGTTTAGAGGCAGTTGTACTTCATGAAGCTTGTTTCTTCTCCTGCCAGGAACCAACTAATCGTTTTAATTAAAAAAGTGTTTGTGTTCCCCACAAAAAGAAGGTATCCGATCTATTTTCAATTACCAAGCTTAGAGATCCGAAATTGAGACACCTGGCATATGACTACAGCTCACTGCGATTATGTCACTTGAACACTAAATTACAGTTAATTATTATTAAGTGGATATTATCTATATAGGAGAGGTTGGAGATAAGCTTGTTCAAGGCATGAAGTGGTGGTTAGTTTGGTTGACAATTTGGTAATGACAAGTATGTTGGTGATCTCAGTATCAATACAACTAGGATGTCACCCTTAGTTTGCGTCCTTCCTCTGATGTGTGCCCTTACCCTGAATGCCCTCCACTTCCTTCCAGCTGTTCAAACGGCAACAGAGTTGGGAGACATGGTGAGCGAGCTGTGAGGCCATCTACCATCTGGGTGTTAACCCAGAACATCCTGATCCTTCTAGCGGCAGAGTGAAGAAACACACTGGAAAAACGTGTCTTTGTGTTACGTATGTACCCTGGGGTTATATTTGTTTGGTAATGGCAGCATGAAATCTGCTTCTGTTTGAGGCTGGCCAAGAAGGAACCAGATTTATCCCCGCTGTCTGAGGGACTTGGCAGAGTAGTGACACCTCAGAAATATCTAGACCAGACATTGGACCTGAGAAAGTTTGTGAAAGGCCTGAATACCAGATTGAAAGCTGCTTCTACCAAGACAATCAATCATATTATTTTTCTTCAATATAATAAAAGTACTCTGTATCTTTTTGTATCTGTGATCTTTTTGGTTTCGATTATAGTTGAAATATATTTTTTGACACGTTATATTATAATGACTAAACGTGAGCCATTTCAGAGTTCCTCAGTATGAGTTACTAACCATTGATGTTATTATAAGTTATTTTAGGATGTAAAAATAGTGGATTTGCAATTTGATTATATGCAGGCAGCTATTGTGATGTTTCAAAGATCTTGGGCTGATGAACTAGTTTTGGTTGATTTGGTTGGTAAGTTGAACTGATAATGATGATATGTACGTTCCATAAATGTAGCAGCTTAATCCTCATAGCACAAAACATCTTTCACCATATCACACTAGCCTAGTACTTTAGGACCAATCCCGATTGTTTATTTTTACCCCTTGGCCCTAAGCCTTAGCCCTAAACCTTTGTTTTGCACGTTCACAAAGTGCTAGTGTTGTCCCAATTCTGTTGACAGAGGCATACTTGAAAACAAGGGTTAAAAGTAATCTCCCACTATGCTTTTGAAAACATCAACAAAGATGGCAAACCCTTCACGGTTAAAAAAAAACAAATATCCATACAATAAAATTAACATACCTGTTATTTAGATCATCTGTGTTTGTCAGCCCTTTAGATTAGTTATTGCAAGCAAATGACGACAGATTTCATATGAATGTTCATGTTCTATCCCAAAATGTGCGTGGTGAGTTGACGATACAAATGCAATTGACTTCTAGATCTGATTGTCGTACTGCATCTGAAAATTGTCCACTGCAGTAGCATAGTACTGAAGATAAAGTCTTTGAATATACAACATCAAATGCAATTTCCTTTTCATTTTCAAGTAGTTTGACCACTGCATTGTAATTTGAATAGTGCCATAAATAATGTCTACACAAATGGAAAATGAGGAAACATTTTTTATGTCGTATTTTCCTTTTCAAGTTTGAATTACCATTTGAATATGGTTTGCAGTATGGGGTTTGGGACATTGAACGTTCAAACAGCTTTTGCATTTAAATTTGACTATTGACACAGGAGGCCCATTGAAGCATTTAAAAAGGCAAAATGTTAAATTGCATTTACATTTTGTCTCAAAAAACACAGACAAATGTGGAAAGTGAAAATGCAGTTGTGGAATTCATGTTTACTTTTCATTTAAATAAAGTCCTTTATGGGCTTCCATAAAAAGTCATCCAATCTATGACTATGGTATTCTAGCCTTTCAGACTTACATCCAAATCATGCCACAGGTCAATAACGTCAACGGTCATTACGTGTGTTTTGTGTGCATTTGTAATTACGTGTGTATTGCAACATTTATGTTCATTACAAAGCAACTATCCAGTTAGCATGTTAAATATACAGCTGGCATGAAACTGGTTGGAATCAAACAGACCTCAGGTTGAGTCACCAGCCCAGGCTTAAACTAGCTGTCTTCTTTTTCAAATTGGTTTCCGATTGGCTGTTGACTACTGAATAAGGATGGCCACGCAAGAAGACCAACTGTTTATTATTGGGGTTTTTTGTCGTGTCTTATCAAAGCTGTGTCTTCCACGATTACTGATGACATATGGGGACCATCGATGGTTGTCCCAAATTGTAGGGCCAGATTTCAAACCTTACACCTTGTGACTCTGTTTCGAAGGGCAAGTCAAAAAACAAAACAAAGGGCTAGGGCCAGGGGTTTGGGCAAGTGGTGAAAATAAGTAATTGGGATTGGGATTTGTGACTGGGGAAGGCTAGAGCCATTAGGTGTGTGCTGCGCTGTAGTCCATCCCACAAACCTGCCTTGAGGGCCCCACTTACCAGTGAACAGACTTCATTCTCACTCAATAGGACGTACAACACTAACTGAGGCAGATTTCTGCCGAACACCCACCTGAGTGAGATTCTACTGATCAGGGCAAGGCCAGCCACCCAGGCCGTCTCTGTCCTAAGTGGAAGATTTCAGAGCTTGACTTACACAAGACAACACAGTATCCTTCTCTCCTTCATCTCCAACGTTTGAAAAAGCATGGAGGGGAGAGACACAAGACAACTATATTGGTATTATTTTAAAAAGTCAACACAGTTATGGATCTTAAGAGGAGTTTACAAATGGAGGTAACTGGAATGGGATTTAGGTAGTCTACCACACATACTTCTCCCCATAGATTCCAGCTTGTTCTAGTCTGTATTTTTACATTAAAGTTTTTGTTCACACGCTCACACACTTGTTGTGAAGATCAAAGAACTAGTCGAGGTTGCAATTGCAAGAGCAGACTGCCAAAAAAAGTGTACTCCTCTAGGTAACCCCATTGCTAAAAGTACTTATCCAGTGACTTCACTTTTATAAATGTGCTTGATCAGTCAGAAAATATTGAATTAAATCACTCCCACACTCACTCATAATCTGTGAATCTCTCACTAACTTACCTGGAAGCAGGCTGCAGGTCCACAGCAGTAAGGTGTAGTAGTAGTCCATGTGCGTGAGAAAGGGAGTGTGTGTATGTTCAAGTGGGCTGATCCTGTGCTCTCTTAGCAAAGCCCTGGTTCATATTGACTCCCCTGCCTTTCCACAGTTTTACTATAGCAGGGGGAAGTAGGAGGGGACTGGGCCACATCTGAGAGCAGCTCCACTGGAAACGCAGCCAAGAGAAAAGCTTCACTTCTCAATCTGAACAGTCTGACCTGAGACCTCTGAAATGTTTGTGGTCTACTTACACACATACCTATGTACTAGCTAAATGCATAACAATGCCTATTCAGTCCATTCAATTAATTCATCACAAATACATGCTTAATCTGTGCTGCAAAAATTGTTGAGAAGGATAAAAACCGTGGGATACTCAACAAGTCTTTTTTTCTGAGACGTCTAAAGAAAACAAAGGCATTTCATTGTATCATTAAAAAAGATTTCTCACCAACAAAGTTGTCGTAGGAACCTACAATAGATTCCGATGTGACGAACTATGCATGTTACTACCTCACTGTGTGTCGATATATGGAGTAATGACAGAATTCGGAATTGCCTAGAAAAATACCTAGTATTCTTACAGTGCATCCAGAAAGTTTTTATAAGGCTTCCCTTTTCCACATTTTGTTCTGTTACGGCCTTAATCTACAATTCATTATTATTAAGTATTGATATTATTTTCCTCAAAACTTAACACACAATATATTATAATGACAACGTCAAAATAAGTTTTTGTAACATTTTTGCTAATTTATTAGAAATAAATAACCAATAAATAAAATTAAAATAAGTATTCACAGCCTTTGCCCTAGAGGTCAAAATTGAGCTTAGGTGCATCCTGTTTCCTCTATTGTTCCTTGAGATGTTTCTACAGCTTATCACTTGTGGTAAAATCAGTTGCTTGGACATGATTTGGAAATGCACATACCTGTCTATTTGTACAGTTGACAGTGCATGTCAGAGCAAAAACCTAGCATGATCTAAAGGAATTGTCTGCAGACCTCAGAGTCTGGATCGTCTCGAGGCACAAATCTAGGGCGCAGAAACATTTCTGCTGCTTTGAAAGTCCTCCATCTTCCATAAATGGAAGAAGTTTGGAACCACCAAGTTTGGACTCCTCCAAGAGTCTAAGCTGAGCGATCAGGGGAGAAGGGACGTAGTCAGGGAGTTGACCAAGAACCTGATGGTCACACTGTCTGAGCTCCAGTGTTCTTCTGTGAAAGAGGAGAACTTTCCAGATGGACAAACATCTCTGCAGAAATCCACCTGTCAGGCCTGGATGGTAGAGTGGCCAGACAGCAGCCACTCCTTAGTAAAATGCACGTGGCAGCCCATACTGAAGTTTGCCAAAATGCACCTGAGAGACTCTCAGATCATGAGAAATAAAATTATCTGGTCAGATGAGACAAAGATGAAACTCTTTGGCGAGAATGCCAGACGTCACGCTTAGAGGAAACCAGGCACCGCTCATCACTGGGCTAATAGCATCCTCACAGTGAAGCATGGTGCTGGCAGCATCATGCTGCAGGGGTGTTTTTTAGCAACAGGAACTGGGAGACTAGTCAGGATGGAGGAAAATTTGAATGCAGCAATGTACAGAGACATACTGGATGAAAACTTGCTCCAGAGCGCTCTTTACCTCTAGGAGTGCCAAGCTTGTAGCATCATTTTCAAAAAGGGGCTGTAATTACTGCCAAAGGTGCATCAACAATATTGAGTAAAGGCTGTGAATGTACATCTGATTTCTTAGTTATTTATTTTTAATATTTATTTGCAAAAATATCAAAAACCTTTCATGTCATTGTGGTGTATTGTGTATAGAATTTTGAGGTAAACATGTATTTAACGTAACAAAGTGTGAAAAAGTTAAGCATATTGAATACTTTCCGGATGCCTATATTTTCATACAGCAAAAGTATTTACTTACATGGAATCATGCCTACATAGAGTTAATTGTACATTTCTGAGTGCTGGCTTCTCAAAAAACAAAACATTTAGATTTTTCTTTGGGAAGAAAGGGAATGCATGCAATGCACCAATTTCCTTCTGGCATCAACAGAATACAAAGAAATTCAAGGGTAATGTTCTCAGGTACCAGTGTGCAAACAATTTAAGCAGACCTTTGTAGAAAGTAATATTCTAGTTCTCAGCTTCAGTGTGAAGGTGACAGGAAGTCAGATGGAAACCCTGTTACCCCTGAATCCAAGGAAGGGTTCCCAAGGTAGTTTCAAACACACGGACTCTGCCTGCATTCTTGGCCACACTAAAGAAAAACACTTTAATCTCCAGTTGAAAGCAAACCACGGACTATCAAGGGATGTGATTCCAAACACATTACATTTACTTACCAATCACTACAGCTCATGAACCGACCTCTTCCTGAACTCCCAACATCAGTCATGGGCAACAAATAGACACCAAAACAGTGTGACACTACCAAAGTATTCCCTATCATTCAAACAGCACCCAGCTGTGTTCAGGTTGCCAATCAGCTACTCTAACCCGGGCCATGTTTCAGAGAACAGGTTTAACAAACCATGAGTGTCAATCTGAACCCCAGGTTAACTGACTTAGAGTTGCCACACTCAGCAATGTGTGTGCGTACGCGCACAAGTGTTTCTTTGATCTCTACCAACTACAAAATGCTCACTAACAAAATAAGCAACAGACTGCAGTAGAATCTCAGAAAAAAGTCAGTAGATGCTGCACCTTTAAAGGCCACAAGTGTGTCACACCCTTTGACAAGCCATCCCCTTTTCATGAGTCTCCTGCAGAGAAGCATCAGAAAAGAACATGAGGTGGGAGGGTTGTCACGACTGTGATCCCAAAAGTCTTTTGTCCCAATATTTGGCATTGATATTTATACACTGATGCACAGCCGTGATCGTCTTTGAATGTGGATCTTTGACAGTAGCAAAATCTATTTAAAATTATTTTCTTTTTCCCAATGTAAACGCAAACAGATATTTTCCTCTTTCCAAAATCAAGGCTTTGATTCAATGATGCTCTCTCATGGACAGTAAAGGCAGTGCAGCTATTTTATTCAACATCGATCAGAGGATGGTATTATTTGTATTATATAATGTCATATATTTATACATAGATCAATCTACATTGGCAAATATTGAAAGGCTGTACCACATGTTTTGATTGCATATATTTCAGTAGGTAATCTCTGCAAAAACTTCAAGTAGGCCATGTCCAGCCATTTCATTTCCAGAAGACTCCGAAGACCTATACACATATACATACACATCCTTTTCAAAAGTTGTTTCATGTTAAATTTCCTGATTTAATATTATTTGTTGTGGTTGATATTCATGCGCGAACATTCTTTGAACCTGAGAAGTGAATGCACGCAGAGAATGGGACACGGTTGGTGGAAGATGTGAGGTATGTATAACACGCAACATTAGCTTGTAGACTCAATATACGACATGATCATGTTGTAGCCCACAAAGCCAACATACCACTGTCTCAACGTCTTCTGGAGGTCTCATGTATGGTTTTAAAATGTGGAGCTTCCTTCTGTTCATGTATAAGGTACCACCCCATTACTGTTGGACTGACTGGCCTCTTTGGTTTTTACAATAACCAGTCCCACTGGTTACATTCCAAACACATTGTACTTTTAGTGGTCCTTCAAAGCTTAATGGGCAGGGGGTTGGTGCCACATTGTAGGCACCAATAGCACTGCAAGTCCTCTTGGATAAAAGTGCCAGTGGAAGACTATAGATACCTATTTATGTAATTTTATAATTCTAACATTTCACTCATCTTTAGTGCATGTTGCAATTAAATATGAGATATAAAGCCTTTTTGAATATTTTTTAATGAGACTGCCAATCTAAGAAGAGGGTTAAAGTAGTCTTCTTTTCAAAATCACTCAAAGTAAACTGGGCTTCTAGACACAGTGTAGAGGTTGTGGACAGACCCTCCAAAAATGTTCAAAACAAAAAAACTATGAATCCCAGTCAATTATGACTAATTATTAAATACTGTTGCCAAAATATAGAACAATCATTGTGTAATTTTCAATGGGATAGTTAGAACGTTGATATTTAGTGACGTTTTCTTAAAGTTTATAAAAAATATTCCGCAACCATGAGAGATATAACCATGTTGTAGTTTTTTCACACTTAGCCACAAGATGGCATCTTACACCAGATTGCAAAGCCTGCACTCTTTCATTCAGTTAACCCACCTCCTTTATCAATAGCATACCGATTTAATCCAAATTAATTACTGAACCATTGTTGTACAAGGAAAGACAGTTCTGTTATTTATTTGTGGGAGATTGACAGGGAGAGATGTGTTTGTATTAGCCTGCTGCCACAGCCATCAAGCTGATGCTACTGTACCAGCTACAGCACAGCTCAGGAATCGTGAATGTTTTACACTTCCTACACGTTCCTTTCTTCATATCTGCATTCCTTTTTATAAATATATCTTATCAATCATAACTCTTCCTATTCTACTTCTTCATCTTTTGATGCTCTCATGTTACCTTGTCCTGTGCCAGGAAACCAGTGAACCACAGGCAGCCTGTCAATGACAGGATGGAGATTAAGATGAAGGGATGAGAGAAAAGAGGGGGAGGAGCTTCTCCTGTATCACCATGTGTGCTCCCCTCTCCCTTCTGCAACCCCATTGAATTTCAACTACCGGTCAATAACAATAGCAACTGGCTCCTCGTACAGAGCCAGACAGACATTCCACTTTTTTGTTTCTCTTCTACAACTGTCTTTTCTTTCTCACGTCAGGGCTGCATGACTCTTACAAAGGTAAGCAGGTTGAAGCAAGCAAGAGACTGGGTAGGTCAAATTTCTCTTTTTCAAAGAGGTGTGGGAGTTTGTCACAAGAAGTTTCAGGTATGAATGTAACACTCTCCTTTTGGATATTGTGGTTGAAACTTAGAGTGAAGGAAATGGGTTAAATACATTTTTGGATTAGTGAAGAATTTGTTGACATTTTAAAAAATAAGTGATAATATATGGACAGAACAAGAATAATTCCGTTTGTTTGGATAGGCTTAGTGGTTCAGGAACAATGTCAGGTGGAGAGCAGCAAGATTTGATTTCATGGTTCAATCAATCCCAGATTGTGTTGAGTAAGCTGTGAATAAAATTAAGTTTTTAAAGATTTTAGATTGTCGCGTATTGTGTAAAATGTGAAAAAGGAGAATGAGAATGATTTTCTAACTTGGAAAATAAAGACTGAATTTGGTTCATGTAGAAATATACAGAACAATGTTGTAATAAATACGCAAACTGTTGACCAGAATTTGCACGAGGCTGAGGCTTTTTGAATAAATTAGCACGATAACCAGCTGCTGTGTGAGATGGCAGATCAGTATAACAAGCCAAATACATCCCATTACACATGAGCACAAACACCCACATGCACTGGAGACATGTGCCAGGAAGACCCGGCAAATTGTGTAGCCTACACTCTAATGATGGTTCTCAGAGCTGACTATTGGTTTCCTCAGCCTTTGTTTTCATTAATAGACCAACAGTTGACCAGTATGATGAAAATGTTATGGAGCGATGCTGTGGGGCGTAGTGAGTAAGTGATGAGGAAGACAAAATTGACAAAGATGGGAAAAGAGACTAAGAGGTTTGAGGGGGAATTGGGAAGAGGATATTGAGGTGGCAGGTGTTCAGCGGCTCTTGGGGAGAGCGGCCTGTCTGGAGAAAGGACAACCATTGCTCTGGACCACATCATTCAGACTCATACAATGATAAGTCTCAGTGTATGGAGAGGAATGCCCTCTGAAAGAAGGGCATAAACAGCAGCCTCCTGATTGATAAACATGTACAGGTAACATACTGTCCCCTCAGCCCTATGACCTTACCTGGGGAAAGGGTACAAAATCAAAGCTACAGAGCGGGGGTATACTGCACTAAAACATAACAAAAACTTCCTATCAATAGGTAACAATACTGCACACTTTAGGGTTTGTGAATACACTCAGTACCATATCGGTATTGGTATTATATTGGTTTGAAGCTCCTATTGTTTCCTTTATATATTTGTCGTTTTAACTCATAGCTGATAAGGTTGAGGGTCTAAAGCAAAATTATGAAAGTGATAATTACGGTCTAATGCAAAATCTTGCATCAAGATCCGCGCTGAAGACAATTCTAAATAGAATATTCGACTTTCATTATGATTGAAAAACTATTGTTTTTGAAGCCTAGCTGTTGGCTGCATTTAGTGAGTGTTAGCTTCCAAACAACATCAACAGTGGATAATAGTAATCCCTTCCTTGGCCCAGTCTCTGTGGCTGTCACAGGAGATAGGCCATTGTGTGAGACTCACTCCCTCAGCGCTGAGTCGGAACGTGGGTCCGTCTCCTGGAACAGCTGGGGGTGAAGACGAGGAAACACGTGGGGTAAATCCCATTGTGAATGAAAATATTTTAAACAATAACATGAAAGCGGGCAGAAAATAGACTTATTCCTGACAAGTCCAGATGTACAAACTTCGAGATGACATTTGGAAACTGGAAGCTTTGACTTTGTCAAATCACTGAAGGCTACTTATGCCTGGAATTAGGAATAGAATGTGGCAGTTTTTAAGCACGCAGCTACAGTAAATCTGGACCCCTATGTAATCATATGTCCGTTCACATCCACTGGGTTGTTTCACATAGTGGTGCTTCCTGAAGTATTTTAGCTGAAACATGATCTGTGATACGTAAAGATTCTCTTAAACATTTTCATGATGCTAGAAATCAATCAAGTGTTTATTCCAGATAATGTCTTTTGAAAAATGTGTTTCTGGCTTGCCATACTACTTGCTTGCATTCCAGAGTCCAGACAGACAAGAAGTCACACGGTGAGCGCAGAGCAGAACAACTCAGGTCTGCTTAAACCATCCAGGATCTGAGACAGACCTTTCAGACACATTCAAGTCAAAGCCAAGACCCAAACACAGCAGGTTGTTACAGGGATCACTGAGAACATGTGGCATCTCACTTTCCCCCGGACACACACTGTTAAACTTGTCAAAGGGTCCATCGCTGGAGGAAGGAGATGGAAGGGACCCATTAAAGCCGCGTTAGCAGGATCCCATGTGAGGACAGGAAAGGGGGGAAACAATTAGCCTAGAGGCAAACAGAAGGCCTTGTAGGTAGACCATGTGGTTATTATACAGACAGTCCTCACAGTCACTTAGTGTAATAGCTTTCTCTTTTGAACTTTGTTTTAGTATGTCCAGTACATGCATGTGCACTTGGTCTCTTATCCACATACACAGTTTTGCACGGTTTTGCTCCCCCATCATCAACTATGTAATATACCAATTCAGTCTCTAGGAGAACTCACCATGCAATATCGTATATGTTTGTGAGCATAGATAAGGGCATACAATCTCATAAAGATCTGAATAATCCTCCGGCTATAAATATATAAGCTCCTTATGCATGCTACTGTAGGGTCCAGTGTGAGGCCTGATGCTGTTGCTGACGTGACTGGCTTTTGTGCGCCTTTCAGCAACTTAGCCTTGGCTAACACCAATGTCACACATCCAGGAGGAATTATTGCTCTGTGAGTAGTATTCCTGACTGATGTGCTCTGCAGAAACGTAATGAACCTCAGCATTAACTGTTAACTGGCAACACTTTTCAATGGGCAGTTTCTCTGGACAAGGCCTGATCAGGATTGGCTAGCTAAAGCAACAAACAGCTCAGAATAGTTGGTTTATAACTAAATAGGAGGTAACACAAGAGTAAAATAGGTCCTGCATGTGTGCCTTATGCCGTACCATGTATTACTGCTCAGGGCAGCAACTAAATTACTACAGGAAAAAAAATATTTAAAATCACTTCAAATGGCTTGATCAATAAAAGAAAGAATTATTATTGATGTGCACTTCTATTGAAATGTACTGCAACTTGCTCAAAATATGTGTGAAATTCATTAGACATCCAGGTTCTGTTTGAGGCACTCGTATGCATCAAAATTGTCTGAATGTGACTTCCTCCAAGGAAATCCTAACCCCCAGTATCTATGGCAACACCCATTAACGTTGTTTATGACAAATTTCCATATAAAAGAATATATAGAAAGCCAGTGAAACAAGTGTAAATAGAATTTATGAAAACACTTTTTGATTGCTTTCAGTGATAACCAGTTATTAGACCATTAATAAACTATTATCTCCTTATTGACAAGTGTGTGATACTGATTGATAAATGAGGCACTGTATTTAGGCATTGGTAAATTAGGAATGGGAAACTGATCATTATCATCTGATTAGACAAATAATCAATGCAGTGTAACAGGAAAAAACTTACAGAAAGCACACTGAACCAACCAAGAATGTATATGTCAGCCATGTCAATGCAAAGTTCTCAATTCATTGAACTAAACAAAATAACAGTAATGTTTTAGTGATGATTCATAGGTAATTATCATAAATTTACTAATAATAAGATTCTATTTTATTATGACCTAATAAGCGCTTATTAATTAAAGTTATTATAAAGTGTTAGTGAAATTTCCTTGTCTCACAACAAAAAAAAATTGTAGTTTGCAAAAGTAAGTCAGTGAGTAAATCCTCTGGCCTAAACCAATATGTTTATGATAAACAAAATCCCTACCATAAAGTAACGTTTTGTGGGCAAAGTATAGTATGTGCGCAGTCTTTTATTTGATATATATCCCATTTTTGAAATAGTCTAAACAATCTTTATTATTAGGAAATGGTAACAGTTCTCTTTTGGGTCTGAAAAGTACCAGGAAATCCAGGATGCTCTTATCGGTTCTCTGGGATTGCTTCTTTCAAAATGAAAATGTAAATCCAATATCCCATCACTTCAGTCTTTGCACATCCTTTGATTCTATTAAGGAGGAAGAACATCCTCTTGCCTGCTGGTAAAAATAGGTCAGTCCTAATGCCATGCTTACTTGAAATGTACCACAAAATAATGTGTGTGGCTGGGGTAGCCCTGCCTACTGCTCTTCCCCCTGTTCTCCTAATCAGAAATGGACATGGGGCTGAATACTAATCCCAAATTTGTAAATCACCAAATGCCCTGGACAAAACATGGACGTAAGAATCAGATACTGCAAAGTATTTGTTTTTGTGCAAAGTTTTAACATGTCTGTTTTTAATAACCTTAGCATGCTGTAAATATCAGAGCACAGAAACCCGTACGACTGCAAACAAACATGTGTGTGTCAGCCCCTAACTTCGCGTTAACCCCACCTGTCCATTTCTCCATTAAAAAATGAATGTACCTTTCCAGTTTTGCATTCTGGACAATCGTAATCACTGTATAAACCAACATGGGAACAGATATGTTTGTCATCTTCTCTAGGAACCATTTGGCATGTTTCAACATGTTGTTTGCTACATTAGAAGATAGACAGAAGATCCTCCAACTGTTATTTTTCTGTGGGCCATCCTTCATGTCCTCTTAATGTTCCACCGCTCCCTATGGGTTACTGTCACAGCTAGCTAACGTTGTTTACAAACTGACGCCAGGGCATGGTCAACCACTTGTTAGACACACCCCATTTCCTAGAGGGTGGGGATGTAATTCACTAGAAATTCTGGGTGTTGTGGTCCACTGAGAATTTGATTCAAATTAAGTTTAACACCAAGCTTGTGTTTTTTTAATTTAATGCAGAGATGCACTGTAATTTACATTTGAAGGGAAATATGAAGTGAAAAGGTAGGGTGAAATTCCCCCTTTAATTGTGGGTCCAGTGTGGGCAAGCTCATGTCAGGCTCATTTAGAGTTGGTGTGGGTTTACCAAAGCCAAAACCTTTAGTCAGTTTGGTGGGGTGGTTGGGGTCATATACCCCCACTTCTATCAAAGTTACATGCTTGAGAGGACAGCCAGAGAAAAACGACTACATCCAAGTTCGGTCAATGTGTCCTGAAGTTTTTGTTATGCCCCTGACTATTTTGTTTGCTCATTTTTAAGATGTCATGGCGTCCGACATACAACTCAAAGTTTCGGAATGTGTATGGTAAAGCAGGCAACCGGGAGCAGTGCTTCGATGGCATTCCCATCACCAGAAACGTCCATGACAACCACTTCTGTGCAGTCAACAGCAAGTATGTGGCCATTGTCACCGAAACTGCTGGAGGAGGAACCTTTATTGTCATCCCTGTGAATAAGGTAAGCCAGTGTAACATTTCAAGGCTGTCTAAAATACAGGTGATGCATAGGACATGCTCAACCTATCAAGCTTTTAAGCTGCCAAATCGTGTACTGTAGACGACAACAGGTAAAATGGTTGCACATCTGAATTATCCCAGCAATTACTTAAATTCGCATTAGAAATGAACACTAGAATGTTTTTGTATATTTACTAATCATTTGGTGATTTCCAAAATGTAGAAATAGTGGAGTGAGACTTTCCCTTAATGTTCACAAGTCAACATCAAGCCTGTGACTGGTACAGGGTTGGCTTGGTCCGCCTTGTGATCCCCCACATTACAATCCTCCCATTCACTTCAAAGTCCGGCTATGCCTGACAAACAGACGGAAGATACAATGGGCCCTATTAAGCCATCATGTCACACGTCTTGGACCTACTTGTGATGGATTCTGATTAAGTCTGAAAGACCATCACTGTTTCCCTTGGGGCACGAACCGATGTCCAATAGCACAGAGGTGTTGAGGAAGGAAGCACGGGGAGAGGTCTGTGAACCATGACACAGTACAGTAGCAGCAGCCACAGCAGAAGAACATGTCTGGTAAACCGCTGAAGCCATAATCAGCAAAGTTGCATTGTGGTGAATGAAACAGGTGATGAGGTACAAAATGTGTCAATGCTTGTGTATCGTTCATGGCTCCTACACAGGCAGGAAGGATAGACGCCCACCACCCTAAAGTATGTGGCCACCAGGGCAGCGTGCTGGACGTCAAATGGAATCCCTTCATAGACAGCATCATAGCCTCCTGCTCGGAGGACTGCTCTGTGAGTACTCAAACACATTTCAGTTTTTTTTTAAGCACAGACTTTTACTAAGACCGTCTCATCTCCTCTGTGTAGGTGAGGATATGGGAGATTCCTGAAGGGGGCCTGAGACGGAACATGTCCGAGGCTGTCTTGGAGCTGTACGGCCACAGTCGCCGCGTGGGCCTCATCGAGTGGCATCCTACTTGCAGTGGGCTCCTATTAAGCGCTGGCTACGACTTTAAGGTGCACCTCGGATGTCCACATGAAGAGATTCCCATTGTACTTGTCTTTCATCTATGAATAGGAGGTAGTGACCTCTCATCCCCCTGTCTGCATGTCCTAGATCCTGATCTGGAACTTGGAGATTGGCACTGCTGTGAACATGATAGACTGCCACTCAGACGTGGTTCTTTGCATGTCCTTCAACACAGACGGCAGCCTGCTGGCCACCAGTTGCAAGGACAAGCACCTGCGAGTAATCGAGCCACGGTCAGGGAAGGTGTTGCAGGTGTGTGCTTTGTCTGCAGAAGCATTTTACCGACGCTGGATTTTTATGTCTGCAAAGAATTCACTTTAAACACTAAGTATGGTTTGTCACCCATTCAAGAAACCGCCAATACTGTTTTTGTTGCTACCAAAACAAGCCCCTAGAGGGTGCTGAAAAACAAGTTATGACAGGCTCAGCAGCAAATAATCTAAATGAGTAGAAAATGTTTGGTGATTTTCAGTGACTCTTCGATGCTTCTTAGTCTACACTCAAAACTGTCATAAAAAAAGCATGTTACGCATTTACATTTGTATGATGCTTGTTGACATCTGCTGCTGAGCAGGAAGCAGATTGCAAGAGCCATAGGGTGAACAGAGTCGTGTTCCTAGGCAACATGAAGCGATTGATAACTACAGGGGTCTCCCGCTGGAACACTAGACAAATAGCACTCTGGGATCAGGTGAGGGGGAAGAGACAAAAAGAGGATGGCTTGCAACTTGTGGTGTGAGTGGGTGTGCCCGCATTGTAACAATGGTTCTGTGGGGCTCTTTGAAAAGGAGGACCTGTCAATGCCCATCATTGAAGAGGAGATTGATGGGCTCTCTGGGCTGCTGTTTCCTTTCTATGATGCAGACACACACATGCTTTACCTCGCAGGCAAGGTATTTTGAAAGTTACTTTGGCTGACTTCGTATTGTATGCAACCACAGTGAACTAATGTGAGGCTTGACCAATAGTAGAGTAAAGTGTCTTTTTGATAATGAACATGGTCACTTATATAAAAAAAAGTATGGAATTGGAAAAATATATTTATGCACTCTGATTTCTTGCAATGATCTTCAAACATCTGTCTTTGGTTTGTAGGGAGATGGTAACATCAGGTACTATGAGGTTGGGGGTGAGAAGCCTTACCTACAGTATCTGATGGAGTTCAGATCTCCAGCCCCACAGAAAGGTCTTGGTGAGTGAGGAAATATTATGTTTTGTTTTGTTTAATTTAAATTCACTGGTAGCAGAATGTATATTCTACCTATAACTATTGGCATCATGCATTCACAACAATTAAAATGTACCCAACGTTGAATATGAGTGTAGTCAATATGTATGCATGTTTTAAATACCAAATGCCAATGTATGCATATTTGTATTTATTTACCAAACTCTTCTGTTCCCCTTGCGGCCATACCAGGAGTGATGCCAAAGTATGGTCTAGATGTTGGAGCCTGCGAGGTGTTCCGTTTCTACAAGTTGGTGACCTTGAGGGGTTTGATTGAGCCCGTCTCCATGATAGTCCCACGCAGGGTACGCTGCTGTTTTGGGGTTGCATGCTCAGCTCGGTTGGATTCACTTGTTATATTTGCTCTGTCAATCTTTACGTTTCTGTGTGGCTTTGATTGGCAGTCCGAGACCTACCAGGAAGATATCTATCCCATGACCCCGGGGACAGAGCCAGCACTGACCGCAGAGGAGTGGCTGAGGGGAATCAACCGAGGTGAGCTGCTTGTTTAACAAGAGAGCATTTGGTACAAAGCCCTTTTTAGAAGCTATTTCACATATTTTACATATAGATATGTGTTTTAATGTCATTAGTAATGTCCCCTGGTAGGGTCTCACATGGTTAATTGGTCCCAGGGGACGGTTCAGGACTAAGCTAAATTAAAAAATACTGTAATAAAGTGGAACCAACGGCACTGGTACCTTACCCGGAGGAGGGAAACCAGAGCTATCCCCTGGAGTCAGACCCGGGGAGGATGCTCGTCGGCAAGCGTCTGGTGGCCGGGCCTTGACCCATGGGGCAGGGTCAGGCACAGCCCGAAAAAATTTCATGAAGCCGCCGCCCTGTGGGCCCACCACCTGCAGGGATAGACATTGGGGTTAGATGCAGTGCCAATCGGTAGTGGGCATGGGTGGGGACCGAGTCATGCTGATCCCGGCATCATAGATTGGTCCTTGGGACGTGGAATGTAACCTCTTTGGTGGGAAAGGAACAGGAGCTAGTGCGGGAGGAGGAGCAGTACCAATCGACATAGTTAGGCTTGCCTTGACGCATAGCTCTGGTTCTGGAACTCACTGTTGCTCTGACTGTTGTTTGTGCTTATGCACCAAATGGCAGTTCGGAGTATTTAGCCTTCTTGGAGTGGCTGGTAGAGGTTCTGGAAAGTGTATCATTTAGTGATTCTCTAGTTCTCCTGGGGGACTTCACTGCCCATGTGGGTGACAATGAAGAAACCTGGAGAGGGGTGATTGGGAGTGGTGCTTTGTTGTTGGGACTTCTGTGCTAGACATGGATTTTCCATAACGAACACCATGTCTACCAGAGCACCCTAGACAGCAGAACGGTGATCGACTTTTTGGTCGCATAATCAGACCTGCAGCCGTATGTCTTGGATACTCAGGTAAAGAGAGGAGTCGAGCTATCAACTGATCCCCACCTGGTGGTGAGTTGGATCAGATGGCAGGGAAGACAGCAAGACAGACCCGGTAAACCCAAACGTGTATTAATGGTGATTTGAGAACATCTGGTGGAGGACCCTATCTGGGAAGTCTTCAACTACCACCTCCAGAAAAACTTCTCATGCATCTCATGCACGTTGGGAACATTGATTCAGAGTGGACCATGATCAAAACCAAAACCTCCATTGTGTAAGCAGCTGCTAGGTGTTGTGGTCAGAAGGCCGACGGTTCTTGTTGTGGCAGCGACCGAAGAACCCGCTGGTGGACACCAGCAGTGAAGAAAACTGTCTGACTGAAGATGGAGGTCTTTTGGGCTTGGTTGACCCAGGCGCTATTATCATTTCCCCTGGGGAGTCCTGTAGGAGGTACTGCGGGTGTATGGGGTACAAAGGCCATCGCTACAAGCAATTTAGTCCCTATATAACCGGAGTGAGAGATGTGGCCATAGAAACGGCACAAAGTCAAATATGTTTGCAGTGGGTGTTGTCCAAGGGCTGCCCCTTGTCACCGGTTCTGTTTGTGATTTTCATGGATTGTATCTCAAGGCATAGCCAGGGGGAGGAGTATGTTCAGTTTGGGGATGTCAGAATTGCTTCTCTGCTTTTTGCAAATTGTGTGGTTCTGTTGGTTTCTTCAGACTGTGACCTTCAGCATACACTGGAACGGTTTACTGCTGGGTTTGAAGAAGTTGGGATGACTGTCAGCACCTCCAAGTCTGAGGCCATGGTTCTCTGTCGGAAAACTATGGGGTGTTCGTTCCGGGTTGGGAGAGAGTTGCTGCCACAAGTGAGGGAGTTGAAGTATTTCGGCTCTTGTTCATGAGTGAGGGAATGTGGAGCAGGAGATTGACAGGTGGATTGGTGCAGCATCAGCAGTAATGGGCGTTGTACCAGACCGTCGTGGTGAAGAAGGAGCTAAGTCGGTCTATGTTCCAACCCTCACTTATGGTCATGAGCTTTGGGTAGTGGACGAAACAATAGGATTGCAAGCAGCTGAAATGTGTTTCCTCCGTAGGATGGTTGGGCTCAGCCTTAGGAATATGTCAAAGAACTTGGCCATCTGGAGGGACCTTGGAGTAGAGTCGCAACTCCTTTCCGTCGAAAAGATCCAGATGAGGTGGTAATTTAGATTTCCAAGGCACGCCCTACAGGCAGGAGACCCCAGGGTCTGGCATGGATCTTGTCTGGCCTGGGAACGCTTTGGGATCCTCCACAAGGCTCTATAAAGTGTTGCTGGGGTTAGGGACTGAAATACCTTAGTGAGCCTGCTGCTACCCACGATCCAGACCCGGAAAAGCATCGGACGATGGACGGATAGTTATTAACAATATATGCTTCTCTGTGTGTGTTTGCACTCAAAGAACCAGTGTTGATGTCAATGAGGGCAGGCCATAAACGGCCTAGCCAGGTGGTTTTTAAAGTTCCAGCGAAGGAAAGGAGAGATGTGGTGTGGAACGGCGTGGACCTCTTGGACTGTGCTCCACCCGACACTGAGAACGAGGTATGTCAAACGTAACTTATTGTGAACTCTTTCCTTAATTAAGCAATGCTGGCTTGATTGACTTTTGCTGGGGGTGATTTTGATCAAATAGGTTGTTTTTGTATCAGCAATGAATTAGATCTTTCCGAAAGTAGACATCTTACTAAAAAAGGAGGCTAACACTTGACTTGAGTTTAGGGGGTACAGACGGCATATAAATGTATAATTGTTTAGTTCTAGTTGTGATATTTGTCATTGCTTTAAAATAATACAAACAACATATATTTTGACAAAATTAAGTACACTTAAAAACAATGTTTTTGTGTCTTCTAATGCAAAAACCTCAAAACCAAACCAAAAGGTTGACAAAACCTTTGCTAACTTGTTGGACGACTTTTTCAAATAGTACATGTCCTCCTGCAAGCTCTAAATACTTACTATACCCTTTCAAAACATTACACAACAACTAATTGGTCTGCTTCATTAACGGTAGCCTTGCAATTTGGCAATGAAGGCATGGTTCACTCAGTCACTTAGTCCCCTTTGGACAATTGTTTTTGACATGTGTCTACTGCTTGAAC
>JAVQJS010073798.1:0-10934 GCA_036024795.1 Galaxias rostratus
CCCCTACAGAGTACTATAGGGCTTGGAAGGGTAACTCCAAATACTTAGGAAATATACAGGTGAAAAAAATGTCCATTATAAAGGACATCAATGAATGGGCGGGGTCTCAGGAGGATATACATTTTTGAGAATAGCATAGGAGTTGCCACAAAACCAAATCTGTACTACATTGTAGTATGTAGGATCATTGTTGTTACCATCGAACTCTTAGGTATCATCAGTGTAAACCTTTTCGGATAGACTAGGTTTCAACCGAAATCTTGAAATGTACGATCTTGGTGGAATCCTTGCCGATTGGTTGGCCAATCACAAGTAAAGACCGAGGCTACTAACATGCTGACCAATAATAAATGGTACTTAAACATTGCTAAAATATTTCCCGGGAATTTAGGTTTCTGACGGAGGGCCCTCGTTCTTCATGGTCAGCGTCCTACACAACCATTTTCTAGCAATAAATTGGTAATTAAATCTATTACACCTGGTGACCCCCGCGCTTAGTTTACAAGTATCGATCACCGGACTGACTTACACGGCTCTAACCGTGTTTATTTTTGATATTTTTGTCCAACTACTATGGACCCCATTGCTGTGAAAAAAGTTTAGATCCCCGAGAGTTGAGGTGTAACTTCGTTCGTTACAGTGAATCTCTAGCTCTCTGCTTTAATAAGTAACTACAATCACCGCTAACATCGGTTTCACAAGACAGGCCCTGTACGTTCCCATCGCTGTCCTACTCGAATCGAACTGAAAGTTGTAGTTCCCAACACACTGCACCGGTGCTCGGTATTTCACGGGTTGCTTACAAACGGGTCAGGACAAACACGGTAATTTCATGTAAACTTTAAAATTGAATTGCGAATCGGTTGAGTTTCATCTATTGAGTTAATTCCCTACCCCAGTGTTGTGTCTGCTGAATAATGTAAAGTTGGAAAGCAATAACAATGTTTTGGGAAACATATCTGTAGGCTAATGAGCTAGCCATTTTTTTATGTGTTCGTTACTCTCCAGCCCCAACGACATTGGTGTAGCTCTAATCCGGCGTTTCTCATTTTTGCTGCTAAGATGACATACACACAAGCTGTATCAGTCTAAAGTTCGTATCCAACGTAACTGAATTTCGGTAGTGAATGAAGCTGCTTAACGGCCGCTGTGCCACAATATCTTTGCTGAACTGATTGAAGAAAGGCCTATTTCGTTAAGGAGTAACTTTTTTTGCGCTAGCTTAGCATTACCTATCGTTAAATCGACTGGGATCTGTGTAGTAGCTATTCTGTATCGTTAGAATTTTTTTTGACTGCGTTGGCTACATGTTGCAATGTATTTATTAATAGGCAAGCCTAGTAAAGTAAGGTAGCTTGCAATGGTGGCCAGTTCCAATTATTGTTTTGTTCTCTGCATGAGTGCATGTTGCTAGATGCTCTTGTTGAGATGCTTACAGTACATCACCAGTCTCGATCCAATACCGCACACTGGGCATTGCACACTGTACTATTACCCGTGAAATGTTTTGATTTCGAGGTTTTAAAGTTCTTTTTTTTCAATAACCCTTGTTTCTCTAAATATGCTTTTAGTCAGGAAAAGGGTGACTCGTACCACAATGCTGCTTTCCGTTCCAGACGGCCTGCAACTAACATCAACATGAGTTTCATGAGTAAGTCTTAACATCGAGGAACTTACTGTGTTGCCGCTTTCTTGTCAGAAATATCTTGCACAAAAGACTATATTGTGTGGGTTGGCACTGTATGGTGGCCTCATAATCATCTTTAAACTGTTAGGTGTTTTTTTCCCCCTCGTCTGTCAAAGGTTCTGTGTCTGCTCTGGAGAAAACCCGCTACGACACATCCCTTGTTCTGCTGACCCGGAAGTTTGCTAAACTTGTGGCCCAGTCCAATGATGGGTTGCTGGACCTCAACCTGGTTTCTAAGAAGTTGAAGGTCCAAAAGAGGCGCCTTTATGACATCACTAATGTCCTGGAGGGTGTCTGCCTCATTGAGAAGTCATCCAAGAACAACATCCAGTGGCTGTAAGTCGGGCTCCACGGAGATCAAATAATTTTTGGGAAAAAAAATTCATACTATTAGCATAAAGGAACCGTCTCAATGAAGTGTATGTGTAAAGGATGGTCAACGAGTTTTTCTCTGCGTGTTTCTCAAGTGGATGCAGACTGATGCCGAATGGGGAGCCGGAACCCCAACACCGATCCCAGATCCTGGATGACGAGGTGAACGCTCTCACGGAGGCGGAGGAGAGGTTGGATGCGCTCATTTGGAGCACTAAGCACACTGTCCAGCAGATGCATGAGAATGTGCACTTCAAGAAATATCCTTTGGGTTGGACCCTGGCGCAGATGCATGTCACGTTTTTTTGTTTGACAAACGTGAAAATGAGCGACCACTTGGTACGGCCAGTGTTTGTCCTTGACTCCTCCCTCTCGTGTCACGTTTGCATATGTGACGTATGAAGACTTGCGAAGGATCCCCAGTTTAAAGGAGCAGACCATTATGGCCATCAAGGCCCCGGCCGGAACCCAGTTGGAGGTGCCGCACCCAGAGGAGGTAAGGAGCCCATCAGTGTCTCCCATTGTTTTAGTCCCGGAGATGGACTAGGATGGAGCTTCCCACCCAAACAGCAAATTATTAAAACAGTAATTTAAACATTCTGACACATACAGTTGGTAGACCTTTAGCTGTGGTTATATTTAATACATAATCAATTGTATTTGACAAAGCACAAACGCTGTCATACAACCCGTGTATGTACCCTTGGTGAGGTTTTTGTGTCTCTCTTCTCCAGAAACTGCAGGTCCACCTGTGCAGTACCCAAGGCCCCATCGAGGTGTTCCTCTGTTCAGACAACTTCTCTCCAGCCCCCACCGGCCCTGGCTGCACCGCTGGGTCCGGCTGCGACCCCAGGTCAGCCAACGGCAGCCACTCTTCGCCCTTCACCGACATGCTCCAAGGTGAATCTGACCCTTCTGTCTTTAATCCACCGGCCCCTAGCTCGAGATGTTGACTATTCTTCTCTACCTCCCATAGGGCAGGACTCATAACACCCAAGCCCCCCCCCCCCGTCCCGTTCTTGACAGTCTTGTCTTTCTCTCTTCTGGTTCGGCCGTCTGTCTCCGTCTCCTCAGATGGTGCTAACGGTTTCTCCAACCCCTCCTCCAGACTCGCAGACCGTCCGGCCCTGAGCACCTCCCCCGTGCGGCTCGTCCCCGACTCGGAGGATCAGGAGACCTTCGTGACGCTCCTCCCGGCCCTGCCCCTCTCCCCGGGAGGCGAGGACTACATGCTCAGCCTGGAGCAACACGAGGGGGTCAGCGACCTGTTCTCCTACGACCTGGACCGCCTGCCCTTCAGCAGCCTCATCTGACCGCTCCCTGCTCTGCACCGCACCGGCAGCCATGCCGTGGCAGCGGTCACTTTCGAAGGGTCTCTCCGCGCGATGGTGTTGTCAGTGGCAACATATCATTGTGAAGAGACATTCTGTTTGTAACAGAGTTTCCCAATGGGAAGGACAGTGGCGTGTACTGTCCGGAGGGAAACTCCCAGGAGGGTTTATTTTCCAATAAGTCCCCTTGATCATATTTGGGGGGGGGCCACTAGAGACCGTAACGGGCATGGTTGGGTGTGGGGAACGTCGCTCACGTTGCGGACCTAGCCATGTGGGAAACTAGATGTCTAGTCGTCCTTGGGTTGCGGTTCTTAAGGGTTTGAAGGGAGATGCCCTGATTAGAGGCCTCGATGTGGATCTACGTGTGGGCTTTGATACTAGGTGGTTTCAAAAATTCTCTGGTGGATTGTACGATCATTATGGTGTCGGTCATTTAGACTACGCTCCATACCTTTAGAAAATGAACCTGTTTAATAAAACCAACCACCACCGGCAGGCAGGCAGGCTATGTTATTCCGAACTGATTTGAGATTCCCCTTGTGATGTTGTTGTCTTAACCAAGTCTTCCCATCATTTGATCATCAGAAACGTGCTGCGTTCATCCCCTAAAAACCAAACTCACAGAATCTGTTCCGCAGTTTGGACTGTTTATTCTCAAAAACATGGTGTTGTCGGTCCCTCTAGATCGTTGAAAGGTTAATTACCTTAAATGTTCTAGTCTTTTTTTGTTGTGTTTATTGAATTGAAAGGGTTCAGAAGGTATTACTGTAATCTGCGTATACTGCCGAGCCTGTCGAAGGAGAACTATGGGAGGAGAACTAAGGAGAGTTTGTGCTGAAGGTACTGCTGTAGTGACGCCATGTCTTGGCCTGTTGAACAGGCTTTTAGTACAGGTCATATTTTTACTTTTGGTTCTACACTATGAGTGCGCAGATCTTCCGTCAAGAGCATGAATTTTGTCTTTCCGTCACTGGTGAAATGGGTTTAGGTGCGCTCCCTTTGCGTTCAAACACTAAACGGGAGTCGGGTACAAGTTCTCAGGTCCCACCGTGAGTTGGATGAATCGGAAAGGATTCCTGCCTCATGTTAGCTGTGCCTTATCGTATGACGTTTCCATTCCGGATCTTTAGTATCTGGAAAGTGTGTTTGTGACGAACGGTGAAGTCAACATAAGCCCCACATAACTGCGTAACTGCACATGGCTCCTTTCTTGTACACGTCTGTCCATATAAATGTCACATCACCACTTCTGCAATTACCACGATCTGAGTAGTGGTGGGAAGTTGCTGGAGAGGATAAATGTGTTAACAAAGTGTCCATGCAAAATCTCTTTTTGTTCTTTACGTGTATCAAAACGTTTTGTAGAGGAAAGCCTTTCCATTGTTGTCAGCTAGTCCATCCTTGACAATTATGTACTTCTGTTGCCAAAGGTAGATTTGGTCTGTCTAAATAAGTGTTAAGCGTCTCCCTCGAATATTTGGTCGATAGACATTTCCTTTTGAATGAGATATATTTTTTTAATCTGTTTTCAGAACAATGTTTGAGACTCCTGTAAAATGAGGTGTTATTGAAGAATGTGTTGAGGTGTCTTATCCACTGAGGTGGGGGGTGTTATTTCAGTTTTCCTTCTATTAAAATTTTTATGAACTGAATTGTGTGAGGGCTTTATTTCAGTTTCGACAATGTCTTATGATGTCTTAGGGGTGCAGATATGCAGTAAGATCAAAAAAGTCCCAGTTTGTGTTGGGAGTCACAGAGGGAGACTGGTTTGTTGCTGTGCCCTCTCTGCACATGCTTTCCACCACGATGGGAGTGATCTAATATGCATCTGAACACTAGAGGGCAGCATGACATCACATTGAAGACACATGGAAAGACGTTGCGGCTTGAGTGGCGGTAGTCCCAGTGGGCCTCTTATTTGAATGGTACCCCATCATCCTGCCCCAAAGCACATCTTGGAACGAGCAGGGGTTTGCTTTGAGACCTCCGCCTCCATTATTCCTCCTCATTTCAAAGGGTTATGGATGAATTGTATCACGCTCTTTTTCAAGGAATCCGCACAATGTTTGCTCATTTCCCAGGGAGCCATTTCGCGGGCGGTTGATCATGCTCAAGGATGTAATTAATTGCCTTTGTCTTCATCAGTTGGTAAACTTGTGTGAAATGCAACGTGGTGACCTTCAGATCAAGAACCTATGTCTTTGTTCCTGTCTCCTCGCATCATCAGATGGGCTGCTCACCCACGTGGTGCTCCTCTCCTGGGCTTGTTGCTGTTCTGTTTTCTGTTGTTGCTGGCTATCGGATATGAATAGTTGAATGCTGTTGCCTTTGCAAAGGTCATTGCTTTTGGTGCGTAGTGTCATGTGCTCGCTCAACCAGGGGTCTGGCATAGTGATTCGCGCACAGGTGTTGGGTGAGCGCTATACAATCCCGGGCCTGTCCGTCAGTTAGAAACACAAAGCCGCCGTTAAAATGGGACCATCGGATCATTTCGGCGTGTGTGTTGCCTTTGCCAACAGCGCCTATGCACCGTGGCTTTCAGGTCCTTTGACTGTCTAAACAAAGCGTGGCCCTCGCTGTTGGTAAAGAGACACTTTTCCTTCACCCCTGCCTCAGTGTTAGCTGAATGCTTTTCTCTCCCTGCCTCTCCTGTGAGTGTCCAGCCCGCTCTCTTTCTCCGAGCGAAAACATCCTGAGAGAACACAATGGGACTCTAGACACGATGATGTAATCCACTAGCCGGCTATAGTTCCCGGGCCAGGCCATAGATGGCAGTGTTGAACTTCAGAATCCCACTTCGACGCACTTAACCCAGTTCCCCACTAACGCCGCCGCACACCCTTAAGTTCATGGAAAGCCAATGCATTCCTATTGACAATTGAACTATCCGACTTGTTTTTTGTATTTTGTTCATTGTTTTGTTTAAAATTCTCTGGAATTCAGAAAGGTTTATTTGCACGTGAACACAACGTGCGCGTTTGAAACCGCCTCCCAATAAAGGATGCCTGGCGTAACACAGCCGCCACTAGAGGTTTCTATTAGGACCTGTCAATCAATGGTGTCAGTCAAGGATGTTTGGTCCTCTGTTTGCTTTGCCTTGACGACCTTGCGATCTCTATGCCCTCATGGTGGGAGCAAACGGAGACACCGGGAGGGAGCTGAACCAGAACAGGTTTTTGTGATGTGGCCTGTAATGAAATGCACTTTGAACCGACATATTTGGTCCTTTGTCAACAGACGCCAGAGAGAGGCTAGTGCCAGGTGGAAGCTACACCATGTACTCCGTCTTTAAAGTTCAGCGCCGGCTGCTCGCCGGACTGCCAGACTGTTGTTTTTGGTGGTGGTTCTGCATTGAGAGAGGCACCGGGTGTGCAGAGAGAGTGCGAGCACGATAGGCCTACAGCGACCGTGTGTGTGTGTGTGTGTGTGTGTGTGTGTGTGAGAGAGAGAGAGAGAGAGAGAGAGAGAGAGTGAGTGATAGAGAGACAATACTACTCCCCTGCCATTGGCTGCTGTGACCGCAGCGTTTTTTGGCGTAGCGCACTCCCAGCCAATCGGCTCGCTCAGAAACATATTTTGGGTTTTGTGAATGGAGTGGCAGGACTGGGGAACGGCACAGGAATTTGATCCGCTGCAGATTCGGCGACGTAGACGCGCACAAGTGTGGAATGCAGCCGAACCAGACAGCGTGTGGAGAACGCACGCCTCCAGCATTTCAACTCGCTGCAAACTTCACTGGGAGACCACTGTCCACTACACTTAGCAGACTATCGAGCGCACACACACAGGTTCTCTCGTGGCAGAGGCAGACCAGGGGGCACACAGAGGAGAGCGTGTGTACTTGGGTCTCGGGGCTGAGGCAGCTGATCAGAGGATGTAACCGAGTGAAAGGATCAGGAGGGAGGATCAATGCCAGGCTTCTGACTACAGGGATCCATACTGCAGGTCGGTGTATGGATCCGGCGTCAGTGCAATGATTTCCCCCGTCACCATCTCTTCAGGTTCTTGGCCTCGTCTCCACGGGCTGGTGTTCATAGAACACTGGGTCAGCTTAATGGGCCAAAGGCGCCTGCAAGGCAGATATTGTCTCAGTATGACTCGACATGCATGGCCTATTTTTGCGTTAGCTTCATTGCCTGCACACACAGACGCTCGCACACAAGATAAGTGTGTTTGTGTCGGGGTTACGGTAATGCTTCTTATGCTTGACTTATGATTTTCTTTGATCCGGTCAGGCCTTTTTCCCGTTGACCTCAGACCGTGTTCTCCCTGTGGCCTCGCCGCCGTGGTACCGCGGGTCAGTGCTGAATCCTGAACCATCCCTCTTCTCTGAAGCACCACAGCTTTCCTCCTTAACCACGGAGCAACGGCAACTGTTTGCGTAGACAAAACTGCAAGTGAACCGACCCCATGGGCCCACGCACCTCACCCAATAGACTCCATGCCAGCCGGCTCACTTTGCATACCATTTGCATAGGCTCCTCCGTGACTGTTTGCAATGTCAAGAGGCCAAATTAACCAGTGTTCCGTTTACCCACATTTGCATCTCATTTGCATGGGAGTTTCTTAACAAGGGTTACTTAGTCGGGTGACCCTTTCAAACTACTTACACCAGCACAGAGGAGCCCCATAGTGGGCCTGGTTCATTTCATTAATGAAACATCAGTTTGACTGTGCAACCGGCGCTGGGAAATTATCATTAAAGGCGATGAGGAGATGGCAAGCTGTTTCTAATCAGGGCTTTTTTTTTTTTTTTTTTTTTTTTTTGGCGTATGGCCGTTGTGGGATATTTATGGTAAGGATGAAAGATTGGACATGGAGGGCTTTGCAGACGGCATCAATCTCACTCATGGTCTTGGAGCGGGCCCATTAATCAGGCCGTCTGTAGGCTCCTCATCACTCTCTGGGCCGGAGTCCCAGTGCCACCGTGACAAGCGTTGAGGGAAGCGGCGGGGCTGGGAGCTGCCTCCTCCTCCTCCGAGGGTTTCGCTCTGTTTCGGTGTCTGCTCCCCTCCCTGCCCGACTCACAGATACCTTACCTTCCACTGTCGCTGGGAGGCCCCTGCAGGCAGACTAAGCAACGATGGTGGTGTATGGCGATCAATACAATCATTTTCAATAAAATAATTTCTTGATGTTTTTGCACAATTTGGTGTGTTTTCATGGTTGTGGCCGGCTAATGCTTTATTCTTCAAGTGATGTGTTTTGTATAATGCCCTCCTCCTCCGCCTCTTTGCGGGCGTCGTCTGCCGCCATCGCTCCTGAGTTGCCCAAACCCCAAAGGTGACTCCTCCATCTACAACATCTTTTAGCAGACAGTATGCGTCTGGTGCTGGGCCCCTCTGTGGGGGGTTTGAGTGGGATGGACTGTCAATTGTGTACTAGATCCCCACCTGCATTTTTTTCTATTTTAAATGACTTCTTTACAGTATTTAGATTTGTTCTATTCCTTATTATATTTTATCTTGTTACTTGCCTTGTTAACATGGCATTGCTGTAAAAGAGACTTTGTCTCAAGTCAGACAACCCTAAAAAAATGAATAATTATATTATTATGAATAATATTAAGACTGTGTGTGTCACACTGTCCCTAGTTTATATACATTCATACACTTTCCAGCTTAATATTCTTTTTTACAATGCTACTCACTTTTATCACAAATCTGTATTTATTTGATGTGATTTTATTACGTGTGCTTGCCTCTTTATTTTATTTCACCTTTTATCTGCACTGTCCACTTTTGCTTTTTACTGCAGCGTTGTACATTTCTCCGCTGTAGGATGGAAAGGATTTCAAATTCTGATTCCGATAGTTGAGGAGGCCCTTGCACGGTCTGGTCCCAGTCGATCCTGGCTTCGTAGTGGATTCGTAGTCCTCCCTCCATATAATTTCTCCTCCTCCATATTTTCCTTATAGAGGGCGCAGAAGCTTGGCGGCGGGATGAAGGCCTTCTCCAATTTTAATATTTGTAGGATTTACACAAGGCGATTCAATCCCAGATTTGTTTGTACAGTCATCACACGCACGCACGCATGCACGCACACACACACACACACACACACACACCCAGGACTGATTTCGTGGGTCAATATAGCCTACGGTGATGTCCCCCATTGGAATCTCATCAGGGTTATTTGTTTGTCTTGGACAGCTGAAGAAGGGAGAGGGAAAGGGAGATCGGCATTCAGTCCGACCGTAATCCCCCCCCCCCCCCCATTCCATAAACAAGATGGATAATTTTCTCGTTTTATTCAGCCGGCTTGACTTGGGAGCCACCTTTGTATTCGCCTCCCTCTCCTCACCTGTACCTTATTAATGTATGCTTTGCCATGACTACTAGCCACCCAAATGGAAAGTCATTTTGGCGTGTGTGTGCGCGTGTGTGTGTGTGTGTGTGCGTGCATGCATGTTGTGTGTGTGTTGAGTCACATTGGTGAACAGTATTCTAGCACTGTGCATTTTCCCCCGCGGAGTGGTTTTATTAGGAAAATGTGACTCTCGTTATGTGTGTGCGCTAATCCCTACCATGGAGGGGGATGAACAGGCCCTTGTTAGCTAAATCTAAATCTGCAATTATTCTCTCTGTACGCAGACTAGCACCACTCACACTCTCATTAATGTTGTTTTAAGTATTTAGCCTTGTGTGTTGGGATACACACACACACACACACACACACACACACAAACTGCTAGTATGTGTAATGAGAGGAAAGGCCTATAATGGGTCTAATGCATCAGAGCGTAACAACTTACTCTCTTCAGCTCCCGCTTGACAAACAAGATACACTGCCTTTGTCACACTCCACCATTGCTCCTCCTTCCTCAGTCTTTGTATGTATTTTTTACTACCTTTTCATACCCTCTCACGGTGTATAGGGTGGACGTTGTCACCCCCAACCCTACACCCTCTGGACCCCTGACCGCCGGACTCAAGGATAGCGCTGGGCTGGGCTGGGCTGGCTGGCTGGGCGGCCTCCAACACACAGGCCTGTGTGTCCCCATCACTCTGCATCAGCATAAGAGAGCCACTTTCCGTGTTGACGCCCAGGGCGCTGTGCATGTGTGTGACTCCAGTAAGTGGCTGATATCCAGCCCCAGTCCCTACTCCGTCCACATGGGCCGTGGGGGGCGGGGCACTACCTCTCTGAAGCTCGGTGACCCCGAAAGACAATCTGACCCCTTTAGCGTCAACTCAGCCCCGCTCCTTCTATCCTTCTCTGCCCCTCCCCCTCTCCGTCTTCCTTTGAGTCAGCTGCCCTTTTCCCATCAGGCTGTCAGGCTGTCCCTATGTGTTTCCCACAGCCTGGCTACCTGCTTCCTGCAGTGCCACCCTGGTGATCGGGAGGCTCATCTCTATCTCTCCCTCTCCCTCTCTCTCTCTCTCTCTTTCTCTCTCTCTCTCTCTCTCTCTCTCTCTCTCTCTCTCTCTCTCTCTCTCTCTCTCTCCCTCTCTCACTTGTTCTCTCTCAGTTTGTCTATAATTGCACTTGCCAACTCTTATTCCTCACACCTTGTCTCACATGGTCTCTCTCTCTCTCTC
>JAVQJS010073824.1:0-14266 GCA_036024795.1 Galaxias rostratus
GTGTGTGTGTGTGTGTGTGTGTGTGTGTGTGTGTGTGTGTGTGTGTGTGTGTGTGTGTGTGTGTGTGTGTTTGTGTGTGTGTGTGTGTGTGAGTGTGAGTATCTGATTATCCCCTAACCTAAGAGTAGCCTACGTGTCAGACAGCTGGACTACACATCTATACAGAGCCAATTAGACCTCCATAACTGGAACATGGCATGAACAGCACTGAGCGGGCTATCTATGTGACTTTAGAAGACTAATGAGATGAATTATTCTTAGACGGAATTAATCCCCCCGCAAATGTCAAAGCATAAGGAGTGATTGAGGCTAACAAGCTCGTTAGGGAATATGGGCTGTGCGCACTTCAGGACATATTCTGAACCATATAGTTGATTCTCAGCTGGGGGTCCAGGGGCCTTTGGTGATAAATACAGACTAGTATTTTTCATAATTTAGCCTTGTGGAATCCCAAACTGATAGTCTGAGTAGTTTGAGTGGATGTAAAAATTAAGTTTGCCTAGCATACAAGCTTGCATGCCATTATAGGGTTTATGTAAGATGAAGGTGCTGCTCAATAGTAGCTAGATAAGAACAAAGGTTTTTTTTTTTTTTTTACCTAATGACACCAATTCCAACTGCAACCTCCTAAGTAAAGTTGAGGGACTTTTTTTAGCAACATGCTAGCAGAGCATGCTAGCAATTGTTTTGCATTGAAAACAGTTTGATGTTCCAAACACAGTCACATGGAAAAGGTACGTTAGATGACATTTTTCCTCAAAGGCTTCCAGTGGGGCTTGGGTTGGTCCTGATTTGTTAGGAAATACAAGCTTTCTAATTGGTTGTGACAGTCCTCCAGCCTGTGATTCTCTATAAAGAAGAAGAAGAAAATGGGAAAATGGAGTGATAGAGGGGAAAGAAGTAAAATAGAAGCAGGCTACAGATGGGCAAGTCAGCCTAACAAGCAGCATCTCATTTTCACACACACATTTGTAATGAGAACCTGCTGTTGTAGACGTTTCCCATTAAGGACGGTCCTAGGATCAGCTTACTCCTCCCAAACCACCAACCTTTAGTGTCACGTACAAAGCCAAAGTATAGAATTGAGAAAGTTTAGTAGTTCTTCCCTTAGGATAGCAATAATGCACACAACTGAGAGATTATGTGGGTATATGTGATATTTTTAATATGCCATTTAATAAAGATTGTATATCATATTCTGGAATGGAATACACAAAGTTAATTATTGCAGATGTTTGTAAAGAGATTAAAAAAGATTGATTTGCTTTTATGATGCATTATTTAACTTTTCCATTATGTAAAGTTCCAAGTAAGCTGTGAATATTTAGCGTTCATGTAAACATATGCATGTCTCCACAGAGGCCTGGGTGTAATTAGCAAATATCTAAAGATTTAAGATGAAGAGGAAAGGTGCCTGATAGACAAAAGAAAAACATTTGACCCTCCATATCAAAGGGAACAATGCAGAGGTGGACGTTCAGGTCCTCATACCCTTAGCCTGCTTCTTAATCTTGCTGTGTTAAAGGGGACGTTTTTTCATAGGTAAACATAAAGCAGCTATTTTTTTTATTTTAACTTGGTGAAAGGTATGAGTAGGCATCTTCACAAGCACACAAAGTTGACTTGGCTTTGACAATGAAGAAAAAAATGCTTCACTTACACTCTTACCAGCAACTTGACTCCTGTTTGTAAAATTAAAGTCGGAGTGAAACATTTTTAAATTGTCAGAACAATAAAGAAGGTTCCGTGTTTATTTGGGACTAATCTCACTTTCTCTCTTCCAAGGAAGAGACTCCAATTACTAAGAGGGATTAAAAGTGTGACACAGCAAGAGGAATGTTCAAGAGGCTATGGAGACTCATTCACGGGTTGAAGACATATTTAATCACCATTGGAAAGCAATAAAACACATCATTTTAAGGAGTGGCTAAAGGCAAAGCCATTCATTAAAGGTAAAATATGGCTTCGTTGCTCCAAGTTCTCCTCATAGTTTATATAAGTTCTATCTTGTTTAGTTGCGGAACATAATAAAATCCTAAATTGGGCCTATTTTTACATACTCTCCTCTTCCCTACCTGCTGAAATTTGGCCCACTTGTTGCAATAAACTTTAATGATAGGTTTAATTCCGATCCAGTAAACGGCTCGTGTATTTAATGGAAATAAATTCTCTTTAATTTTCAACATTTTGCATTATTAACTTTTTGAATAAGAGGGGATCTACCTGCTGAGACAGGAGGGGGTTACTGAGAAAGCAAGTTAAGGTGCTGAGACCAAAGAAAGAAAAATAATCCAGATCCTTAAAGTTCAGACGCTTCTGATCCTACTTCAGATGAAGAGACAGTTATATAGGTTATATAGCTAGGTTTGCAAAAAGAAATATTGGGGATTATTTTCCTATTGGTCTTTGACAAGGCAAAAAACAACTATTACTAAAAAAAAAACACGTCATCGCTTAAAGTTACAAGAGGCAGTTTATCTGCATAAGGTGATTTTGGCCACCCCTACTGTTTGCTTGGTGTAATTATTATCTCCAAGTGTCGCAAACAAGACATGCATGAAACTTGTGGACACTGCCTATCACTTACATGATCAATGACTGAACTTGAAGTATGAGCCTCTCTTCCTGTTTTAGTGACCTGTTTCCTTGTGCCATGGAGCCATTGTTACAGTTTATCGGGAGATTGCACCCCAGGGCAGACAACATGGGTGAGAAATATTGAGACTTTGAGAGGACTGATCTGAACCGCAATTTTTTAACTCTCCCATAGACATTGCAATGTGCTATCAGGAGAAATGTATTGATAATACATCATTAAAAAGTTGCCATTCCTTGCTTTAAAGTTATTGATTTCCTTTTTATATTAAACCATTTAATTCTGTTTTTTGGGGGGTGGGCAACACTGCAACCTTTTCAGCATCAATCACTCTTTTCTTTCCACTCTTTTTCTTATCAATTTTTTTTTTAAATGGGAAAAAATCATTGTAAATTCTATATGGTTCATAATAGAGCAATCCCCATCATTTACCACATAGTTCTTAGCCAAGATATCCCAAATTTAAGGAAATTATGCCTAACACAAGGATTATGAGTCTGTAGAAGGTAGTTTATATGTCATTTTGGACTGTACATAATTGTATTCTTTCTAAACTTTAAAGAAATATTTTCTTTTTGAATGGCTTTGCAACTGGTGCGAAGAGCTAGGTCCCCAATTTTTTTGTTTTTTTTTTACATTTTTTGCTTATTTTTCAGAAACACAAAAAACTCCCAAAAGTAAACGCTGAGAAGAACCATTCTGCTGTCAGTGAACCAGACCTTAGCCCAGGGGGTGTTATGAGAGGATTGGAGCCAGTGTTGCTATTGAGAGGGTGAGGGGTTCAGTTTCACCCTAGGGTATGGTGAGTGGAGCTCTGGTTCTCACACAAGGGCATATTTCACCATGTGGTATGAACCTAAAAAGCAGGTCAGAGGTCTCCACCCCTGGTAACGATGATGAATTGATGTGTGGATAAATTGAGTGAAATTATTACTTTCAGTCTGGCCCCAAAAGAGAAGGTATAGGTCCAAATTAGTAGATGTATTATTTGACGCATGAGTGTACTCCTGTTCGCCAGTGGTGTAACTAAATGTGCCAAACGGAAACTGTTAATGCAATTGTGTAATCCTCAAGACAATTCCAGAAGAGATGCTGTCAAAATGCGAAGCAAATCTAAAAGAATCAGCCTTAGCTTGCTATCAATCAGTTTCTACAGTTCAGCGGCCGACGTTATTATACAGATTGTGAGATGAAATAGCTTTCAATAAAATGGGTACTTTCAGTTTCCTAAAACAAAAAATATGTCTATCACTGGAAACGTTAGCTATTTTAAAGACCGGGTAAGGTACAACCTACACTGAACCAATTGACGACAAGTCTTTACGCAGACTCCTCCCTAACTTGCCCTCAAGAAAACCTCATGTTGCACTCAATCCGCAACTGTTCGTGGGCCTCTTCGCATGGGCTGATACATTTGAATAAGTCCTGCATGCAAGTACAGTAAGTTCAATTTCACGACCACACCATGAAGACGTTGGTTATCTTAGTAATATGGGCCATAACCATACCTGCGTGCATTGAAGCCATCCATGGATTATACAATTTCGGTCAGCCAGAATTATTTTACAAAAAGAATAATTGCAAACCTATTCCCGCGAATCTTCTTCTGTGCAATGACATTGAATACACAGAAATGCGCCTTCCTAACCTGCTCGGGCACGAAACCATGAATGAAGTTCTCCAGCAGGCATCCTCTTGGATTCCGTTGGTCCAGAAACAATGTAATCCAGACACAAGAAAGTTTCTGTGCTCACTCTTTGCACCGGTTTGTTTGGACGATTTGGACGAGCCCATTCAGCCATGTAGGTCACTGTGCGAAAGCGTAAAACACGGGTGCGCACCGGTGATGTCGGCGTTTGGCTTCCCATGGCCAGATATGCTAGACTGCAGTCGTTTCCCACCTGATAATGACCTGTGCATACCACCTGCGAGCATTGACAACTTTGTGCCCGTCACCCGAGAGGGTAAGTTGTCATTTCGCATGAACATGTTCATGCTAAAAGAAAGTTGTTATAAGCTACTTCTCACACATCCCTCATATTCAAAGCACATTGTTGTTTATTCAAATATTAAATTGCTATTTGTGTCTTTAATTATTTGTTTATTATTGATAATAAACGAGTGTGTAAATATATATCACTGATATATCACTCAGTTTTAAGACTATATTACTGCATGCATAAATTACCTTAGAGTATGAATCCAATAGCCACATATTAAACTGTTTATCTTTCAATAAATATGCAACAATACTTTGATTATACTGTGTTTACAATCAGTATTTGTTTGAATGTCAATTGTATTAATCCTCTCTTGTGTGTACTCTAGTTCCAAGAGTATGTGATGCTTGCAAAGAAAAAGAGGAAAATGACAATGAAATTGTCGACAGCCTGTGCAAGAATGACTTTGGTGAGTCCTTTTAAATGTCCAATTTAGAGCAAGTCTCAGGTTTTGCTTGTTGTCACAGGATATGAAACCCGAATGTAAACCTGAACATAAAAGTCCATCTCTTCCTCCCCAACACTACGCGTCCAGCCTTGAAGATTAAAGTGAAGGAAATCTCCTACATGAATGGCGACACAAAGATAGTGCCAGAGACCAAGAGCAAGACCATCTACAAGCTGAACGGCGTGACGGAGAGGGACCTGAGGAAGACGGTGCTGTGGCTGAAGGACGGTCTGCAGTGCGTCTGTGACGAGATGAGCGACATCAACGCCGCCTACCTGGTCATGGGCCAGAAGATGGACGGCCACCTGGTCATCACCTCGCTGAAGCGCTGGCAGCGAGGCCAGCGGGAATTCAAGAGGATCTCCCGGAGTGCCCGTAAGCTGCAGTGCTGAGGGCGGAAGCCGGGTGCCAGAGTAGACAGGTCACGTACGCCAAATCAATCAGCGTAATCACTACTGTGACGATTAGTAGACGTTTCTTCTGTCACAGAGGCAATGTATCACTAATGTATCCCTCCACACTGCCACACTCCTTCATGACAATGGGAAAGCCATGTGATTGTATTAGCACACTACTTCAGATCCTGTCACAATCCTACGGCTAGTCTTAGTGTTTGGTTCCCATTACAGATGCACATCTAACGCAACCCTTAAGGGCTGTAGGTATAACCTGGCTCATTACATTAAAGTTAAAGGCTAAATCCTCTACTATAGAGAGCTCCCTGACAAGAGCTAGGCCAACATGAGCTATTGAAAAGCAGTTGTCCTTTAAGTGCTGTGTTATGTGTTAGTTGTCCAGAAGAAACAATTAATTTGGTTGGATATGTTGTAGTGCATAGCAAATGTGCAGTTTTTAAGTCCAGTGTGCATTGAGTGATTATCAAAAGTATTCAGTGTTGTGCTTTTATAATGTGTCTTTTCTCAAACAATATGAGAAATAGCTGGCTATATTCTCTCCATGTTCAATACTTCTGATATATCCTCAGCATTGACAAATTTTGCAGCTAGAAGCAAGGTGTATTTTATTGTGAAGAATCATAATATTAATTACCAAAGTATTTTTACCAATGATTTGGCTTGTTATAAAATAATCAAAATGTTCTTGCTTTGCGCTTTATTTTTGTACTTGAGCCTCAGTACTGCACTGAATAATTTTCTACTAGAATGATAGATTAAATATTTTTCTAATGCAGACCTTATTGATTATATGTCATTTACGACTTTTTTTTTTTGGCTTCAATTATAAATGTCATATACATTTTCTATTTTGCTATGACAACATTTCTTTAGTTTTTGCTTTTTATGTGGCTCTGACTACCAGGTTTGCATTTGAGTGGTTATCTATAGTTAGAGTAAAGAGTCGATCAACACAAATAATCCAGCTATTTTTCTGTATTGTGAGTATTATTATGTAAATATTAGTAACTGTGTTTTTTTTTCCTGTACATAGTTTCCAAAGACTATTAACCAAGGCTGCCTAATTGTGAATTGCAGATGTAAAACTACTCAGTAAAATAGCTTTTTAACAACAGCATGTATTGCACACAGCTAATTAACAAAAGAGCTATGTATAATTTTACCAAGCATTAGTAACTGCATATAGAAATAAAAAGGTATGCAAGGGGAAAAAATAATAAACAATTGTTGTGGCAAAATAGTGACTCGTATTTTATAGTTTGTTTGAAATGTAATTGTAATACTGGAGATGGATAATATTCTTAATTAAACAGCACCATCTGCTGGAGTTCTGAATCAAAGATTATATATATTATAGATATAGATATATATAGATTATACATATATATATATATATATATGTGTGTGTGTGTGTGTGTGCGTGTGTATGTGTGTGTGCGCGCGCGCGCTCGTAATAACCCATGACAATTGTGGAATGAAAAAGTATGTAAAGTTAGACAAAAAATACTTGCGGTGATCAGGAA
This sequence comes from Galaxias rostratus, assembly GCA_036024795.1. NCBI lineage: Eukaryota > Metazoa > Chordata > Actinopteri > Galaxiiformes > Galaxiidae > Galaxias > Galaxias rostratus. The sequence goes on from JAVQJS010073824.1 coordinate 6,984, forward strand.
CAAGGTTTTATAACATGCCTATCAAAGGTCGAATTGTGTCTATATAGCCTGCTATGACATTACTTTCCACCATTCACATCGACTCCCTTGGCTAAATCAAATTTATTAAAAATTATGTACTGTAAATGTTTGTTTACCGTCCACTAGATTACGCAATCTGTGAAATTACGTGCAAACATTGTTACGCATGTGAGCATACGTTTGCCCAGACACCCGTGCGCATGTGCAATCACTAAGAACTGTCAAACGGGATGTTTGGGGCTAGGCCAACATAGTTTTTTCGTGAATATGGGCCTAAAACTAATTTAGGGATATATCATATGACTGGTAACGGAATGGATGATGGTTCACAATTTCGGAAAGCAGTTGTCAACTTAACCGACATTGTAGGGCAGGCTATAAAAAGTTTGGTACAGGAAAAGTCCGTCTATTACGCGGAAGTCCCCCTAGGAAATCCCCCGTAACCTACAGTCAGAATATCGGATTTGAGATGCACCAAACAGACAAAACTTTAGGCTCCATTTCTATTTTCAAGACATTTGGCAGAAGCTTGACACCACCTTAGTCGTTCAAACTGGAAAACAAACTTCAGATGCTGGAACGTTCATCTTTGGGAATGAAAAGTGTAATGGATAATAAAAATAATGAAAACGATTCGCTGAAAGCAAGCATTAAGAGTTCCAATACTTTGAACACCCTTTACCACGAAGCACGGCAGGATATTGAGAGTTTGAGTGAACAGATTTCTCTGAAAGACAATTTAATTGCAGATCTAAATGTGAGGCTTGGAAGGTACGAACGGATCTGCATCAACGTCGAAGGATATGAGCCCGTAGCGATTGGACCGTCCAAGGATTTGCTAAACAGTTTGTGCAAAGAACTCTGCAAAATGGAGCAAAAGCGGAAAGACTCAGAGGCAAAAGCATCCTTACAAAGGGATGTTCATCAAAAAGTGGGTAAAATATATTGGCTCCTTGTTAGAATCATATTTATATACCTATATCATATATATGCCTTTGTGCTCTTGACCTCCTGTTTTTGATAATCTATTCCAATAGCACAATTTGATTGGAAATATTGCAAAGGAAATATTGCAAATTATTACACTTATCAGCTTAACCAATGGCAAAGGTTTTCCTTCAATCCTGCATGATGATGTGAATTATTTATTGAGAAAAATTATAAAAAATAAAAAATAATAAATTATAAAATGAAAATCCCCAATAAACACATTCAATTAAAAAACATCCACCATGATAGAATGTATTTCTTTAGAAGCATGAAATTGTCCTAAATGGTCGTTCTGAATTTCTGCATATATTTTGTCTTAGGAGATCCAGAATTTACAGGTTGCACTGACAGAGAAAGAAAGAGAGTTGGCAAGGGTCACACTTCAGCCAGAGCATGAAAAGGACCAGGAGATTCAAAGGCTGCGGACGGCCCTAGAGAATAAGGAGCGGGCACAGGCCACCAGAACGGTGCTGTGTAACTCGCTCGAGGACGAAGCTGACCAGCTACGGGGCCAACTCAGGGCAACAATGAATGTTTGTCGGGAACTTTTGGACATGCTGGGGAGAGACAATAGAGGAAGACTAGTGGAGGAGACGCCGCACCAACAGAAGGCTAATGAGGTGCGTGGTTAATGGATACAGCTGCTGCCATTTTAACCATATTACTGTTACCCAATACATTCAAATGTGTGCCTATTGGTTTGAGTTAACACGAGCACAGTTATGGGCCAAGTAAGAATGAAAGTATCAATGTTGGAGTTATATCCAATAATCCTTTCCCAGGGATCTTAAAATCAAAACTGTGTTGGGCCTGCTGTCATTTGTATTCAATTAAAGGGTCATCCTCATATATGGCCAAGTATTTAAGTGCATTCCTTTAACGGAATTAATCAAACCATATTTTACTATGGTTGTTTCAGAAATCAGAGCCTACACATGCAAGTGGTGATGGGATCCGGTTTAATCAACTTGAGGAGGAGAACCAAAACCTGAAGCAGAGAGTGGCACATGTAAGGAGGAATGTTGATCACATAAACACAGCTAGCTGTGCCATTAACGCAACAATACAAGATAACAGGAGTGATCCCTACTGTCTTTGGACACAATTGATCATGACGTTACAGACGAAAATTAAGACATCAGCCGCTGATTAGTAATATCTCAGTCCCCTTTCTCCAATAGGTTGAAGCTCTAAATTCCAAATGGCAAAGATATGATTCAAGTAGAGAAGAGTATGTGAGAAGACTTCGTCAGCAGTATCTGAAGGAGTCTAATAATCCGACCAGTGAAAACGCTGTGAGTTCGGGGCCTAGCCAAGGAACAGGGCCCAGATCAAAGTCGGTGCATGGACTGGGTACCCCCAGTAGTGGGCTGCTCCATCAGGAGATTGCCAGGCTAAATAGCCAGCTGGAGGAGAAGATGAGAGAGTGCGGGAGGTTAGGTAGAGACTTGGAAGAGACCAGAAGGCGAAATCGGGAGCGCATTCAAACACTGGAGCAGCAGGTTGGTGTAGGTTGTTTTTTCCCCCTCTCTCTCGCATTTATAGCGTATGCAAAAAGGATGATTAGATATAAAACATAATTGTGACAGATATGTCCATTTTGAGCATTAATATCACTGACGAAAATGTAAGACAACAAAAAAAATATTTTCTTTCCTGGCATAATCTTATTTTTGTGATTCCTTGTTGTCTGGATAGCACAAACATAAATTCCATGTATTCAGACAGCTGTGAGGGAAAACACATGTTTAGCAATGGTATTGTGCTAACAGTTCTCCGAATTATGATTATATGTTCACTTAGTACTAAAAAGGTAACCTAATTAACAATAGTAAACAGCAACGGGCTTTTCCCTCTCTTGTCACCTGTATAGGTACTCATTTACACAGAAGACTTTAAGTTTGAGCGGGCTGACAGAGAGAGAGCAAATAGCAGGATCTTGGACTTGCAAGAGAACTTGTCTCAGTTACAACAAAGGCTGCGCTCACAGGTAATGCTCTATGGGAAACAACAGTACTCACATCCACATTCATAACTCCATCAGGTATTGCCATAACAAGTCCAACGTTGATAAGTGCTAAAACACTGTTTCTTTTTTTTCATTATTACTTAGCAAGGACTCAGTGGAGAGAGCCGTGATGTAGTAGCACCTACCTGCAGGGGGCACATTGGACATAGGATCTCCCAACGTCCCCAGATCAACTTAACAGAACCAAACCAAAGGACTAGTACTGAGCCATCCACCACAAAACAGAAGAACGCACGCTCTGCTGTGACACCTAACCCTGTCTGTATGGGTGTATCTGAACTACAATGCCCATCATGCTTCGCTATGTTTGATGAAAACTGCGAGACTGAGTGCCTAAATCATTTAGAATATTGTCGCAGATATTAGGATTTACGGCACACCAGTGATAAGATGGTCATCACTTGCTGACAGTAACTGAGCACTGACTAAATGCACTACATGCCAAAAAAAACTGTATGGATATAATAATTGAAGTGCTTTTTCTTTTCTTTTCTTTTTTTTGCACACTGGCGTTCCAAAAAAGGCTTAATTATTTGTTAAGATTACACCTACTATGTGTCATTGTGTGATAATAATGCATTTTGTTCAACAAAGTCTTTATCAAAAAAGATTAAATATATTTTCAAAGTTAGTCTCAACCCAGAACAACATAAAATACATTTTTGGGACCTGTAAGCATTCTGCAGTGATATACTGTATTGCATAATACTGCATGCCAGTGTTTGTATTGTACAAACCTTAGAATTGTCCGTGTGGTGAGTGGGTAGTAGTTGGATATCAGTGCACATATACCTCCATTTAAAATACTGTTTCACTGGCCTGATCAACCAGCCTTGTGAAAAGAAAAGAAAAACATCAATACACAGTGGTTAGAAATATGGTGCTATTAGTCTCATGTTTGGATAATCTTAACAAATGTGTCCCTTTAAGTAATGGAATTATTATATGGTTGTTATAAATTATACATTATATGCTTTCTTTTTTTAGAAAGAACTCTGTTCTATTTATTAAATTTGCAAAACCCTTTTGTTTTGATGTAAAAAAAACGCAGCGCTACATAATTTTTACATGCTACCCCCTTAAAGAAATAATTTATGTATGTATATATATATATATATATATATATATATATATGTATGTATAAAAAAGATTTTAGAATTTTTCAAAATCAAATCAAAAAGGTAAATGCGATATGTTTGACACTCAATTGGTAGGAATTATGCAGAGATTTTATAATATATGCTTATTGTAAAGTCCAGTCCTATCTAAAAGTATAAATTGTAAAAATGTAAATAAACTCTGGCTGTTGTCAATGTACTGTTGCTTTTTACTTGAACATATTATTTTGTGTATATGTGTATGTATCTGTTTGTGTGTGTTAACCAAAACTAAACCAAGTTGACATCCTTTAACTAAAAAAGTTCTTAACTGTGTTGCATTTGCAGAAAACAAAGAGATTCGATGATTGGTAAACCTTTGAGTGTGTGTGTGTGTGTGTGTGTGCATGTATGTGCGTGTACGTGTGCATGATGGAAAACCCCTTTCCAGTGTAGCCTGAATGGGCATGCTGTACTGTGACCGCCACATTCCCAGCTGTTGTGAGTGACTAAAGTGAACACTGAGTGGACTACGAAGGCCAATGGGACCCTGAAAGGACAGATTACATCCTATCTTTAACTACTGATTTAGGATAAGCTGTTTCCAGACTCAGTTCTTATGGGGGAGGAGGTACAAAGGAACCTGGACTTCCCCTGCCCAAAATATTTGAAGGCAGTTATTGGAAAGGGGTAAACAAAACTCCCAAAAAATCCTTTGTGTGATTCTCACATCTTTCTCCTAAAATGGATGTGTGGGCTAAAGACTTAATCCTCCCATGTTGCTTAACATTTCAACATTAAACCACATCCTTATTTTTGACAGTAGCCTGCCATTTTAAAGTCATGCACATTTTATTGTATGAGGCTGAAAAGCCTACCTCCTTTCTTTGTTTGATTTTCTTTGGTTTACTGGAAGTATCACTGTCAAATGAGTAGCTATTGAAAGAGAAACTGACTTTGCCACTCTGAAGACATTGAAACCTATAACCTTCGTAATGACACATCACCGCAAGAACAAGGGGAGATTAGTTGCTGCCATTTTTCATTTACATATAAAATATGAGTTTGAATGATGAAGCGTGTGAATGTTGACGTTCTATGTAATGTGTGACTATTCAAGGCAAGTCACAGTTTAGTTTTTCTTGCACCCCCCTCCCCCCCATTCAATAAGTGGCCTGTCAGGGACTCCCCCCCCCTACGTTTGTCACACACACACACCTATGAAAAATTACAGACAGACATATACATACAACCTACCCACACGTTATGGAGTGGAAACACTTAGGTCACACACACCCATTCTGCTCTCAAATACCTTTTTGAAGAAACAATGGCATGAATAAGTAAGACTTTGAACATCCAATCGGATGCAAGTTTCTGGCACTGAGAGAGAAACATCACAAGGCTGATGCCATTCACTTTACATATTGTAAAACACTTTGCATTACATTTATCCAAACACAGAATGGATAGATTTGTCCTTTAATCTTATATGCATCCGAAAATAATGGGAATTTCCCACCATTGCATGGGAATTCCCAAAATATGCACTAAGGTTTATTTGAAAGTAGATCACATAAGACTTGTTGCTGTAGATCATTATAAGTTGATATGGGCTGCTGTTGCTGGTGGTGGTGTAGTTTTATCTTTGACTGCTTTTGTGAGACTTTTATGAAGGAAAGGCTTAGCCGTTTCTCAGGTAAAATAAACCATTGTGGATCACCATATCTGAGGATGTTGGGGGTTTCCCCCCTATGGAAGTGTATGTGTTTCTTAAATGCTCCAGGGAGTTTTCGATGAAAAGATCCCCCACCTGATTACAAGCTACAGGCAGCTCTGATCCTTTCAAATAACCATATTGGCGCTTGCTCCTGTCATTGTCAGAGCCCTGCCCTAGCCACAGAAGACTACTTGGCACTGTGGGGTTTTCCTGTTTCAACACCTAGCTTCACAACAGGGAGTGATGGTCAGACTTGTCTGATGGAGAAAGTTATTTTTAAAGTAGACATTTCCTCATCAGTTTTTCTGGCACATTCACAAACAAATAAATAATATTGTAGTTTACGACACTCTGTAAAGTAGCTCGGGTACAAGACTGTTTGTTTTTTAATAGTTAGGGGGTCCTCTTCTTTGTGTGTGCTCTAACAGAAAGTACTTCTTGCTGAATGAGGACAACCCATCCTTGCATCACTTACACACTGGCTTTGGCACTGTAGAGCCAGACAATGTCTCATTACCAAACGGATATACTTTTGACTCATTTCAGCTGTGGTTGCCTAACCTCTCGCCTTTGTCCTCAGTCTGATTTGATGTAAATTTCCCACATTTATATCATGTGAATAAAAGGTACATTTTCATTGTGAAACCCCTCAGAAATAAGAAACCACAAGTGGGTTACTCATTAAAAATGAGGAAGCACGCAATAAGGAGAATATTGTTGATTTGAAATCCATGCAACTTATTTCCTTGATTCTAAAATACTTTTTGTTAGCTAAAATATTCAGACATGAACACAGTGCATCCGGAAATGTATTTACAGCCTTTGTTCAATACTTTGTTGATGAACCTTTGGCAGTAATTACAGCCTCAAGAATTTTTTAATATGATGCGACAAACTTGGCACACCTATTTTTGGGTAGTTACACCCATTCCTCATAGCAGCACCTCTCAAACTCCATCAGGTTAGAAGGGAAGCGACAGCACACAACATTTACTTTTTTATAAGTAATTTTTTTACCAGACACCACCCGTTTTATATTGTGGCTCGGTGCTTAAGGTTGTTGTCCTGCTGAAACATGAACCGTCGCCCCAGTCTGAGGATAAGAGCGCTATGGAGCAGGTTTTCATCAGGATGTCTCTGTACATTGCTGCATTCATCTTTCCCCCCATCTTTCACTGTAGGGATGGTATTAGCTTGGTGATGAGCACTGCCTGGTTTTCCCCAAACATGACCCCTGCTATTCACACCAAGGAGTTCAAGCTTTGTCTCATCAGACCAAATAATTTGGTTTCACATGGTCTGAGAGTCCGGGCGGCACGGTGGCGCAGTGGTTAGCACTGTTGCCTCACAGTAAGAAGGTCCTGAGTTCAAATCCCACCTGAGGGCCTTTCTGTGTGGAGTTTGCATGTTCTCCCCGTGTTAGCGT
>JAVQJS010073848.1:0-18032 GCA_036024795.1 Galaxias rostratus
CTTTAGACTGTTGTGATTTCTGTCACTCGTTACTAACACATTCTCCCTGTAAACATGTAAAAAATGTATTATATCAGGGATGCTACCAGTTCCATCTAATTAAGGTCAGTACATTAAGAAATGTATATCGGGAGCAAAAATTTACTTATGCGGTAGCGTATGACACCAGCAACTATTGAAGTGAGGTGCAATGCAATCACAAATAATCCTCATTGCAAAATAATTTATCTTTGCTCCAAAGTAAAATGCTTTGGAACTTATCCAGTGTATGTCTGTGCATAAGAAATGGGAATATATATTTATATTTAATGAATGTCTGTCAACTTCTTCTGTAAAGCAACTGTTACAATTTATTATTTTGACCTAATGTATGAGCTTGTGTCTGATTAAACAGTTGTTTCAGAATGTTGGATTCTTTTAAAACATTTATTTTTCCACTCAATAAATTATTGATTCACAGGGGCGCTCCATTTACAACAGCCTTTAAAAAGCTTTACTGTAGAGGGTCGACATAAAAACACGAATTAAAATATGTTCTATCATTCACCGATAATCATTAGTCCTTAAAACTCAACTTATTTCATAATGTTGAGTGTTGGTAGGTTGGGGTTGTGTCCATGCATTAAAATAACCTTCACGAGCTTTTGCTCCCGTAAAGTTGTGGTATGGGGGTGGAAAAGGAAAGAGAACAGCCGTGACTTAAGAATCATTGTCTCCATCGTCGAAGGCCACCCCGGTGGCTGGACGCTTTCTAAAAGAGAGTGTAAGGAAAATAACAAAATCACACATCAGCGATGGAGTGATCACTGTGGTGTTATTAGGTTTCCGCGACAGAATACCTTTTAGTTCCTGGGTTAATAAGAGAATCTCCTGGAAGTCGTTTCTTTACAGTCACCGCGGGGCCGTTTTGTTGGTGCTTTCTCGGCTCAAATTCTGAAACAAGGCTTATACTATAACCCAAAGCGTGCATGTTTTTAAGTGCAAGAAACCTACGTTGAATGTGTATCGGTACACAGCAGTACCTGTGTTTTGCCTCTGCTGACTTTTCAACGGGCTAATAGATGGTGAAGCTGTAACTGGGCCTACAGAGGATAAGCAACATTATGAACAACACAATATTGTAATCAGAGTTCTACCCACCATGTGAATACTTGTCTGTCGACATTAAATCTTCAGTAATAATAATAATATGAATACATAATACATATGTATAATACATAACACATAATACATTATATTTATACATTTTCAAAACACTCAAAGACGCTCTAAGTAGGTACCTGTAGTGGATGACTGGGTAATGTTTTCTACCATTCTAAACAGGAGCTCTGTCAGTTCCTCCCTGGCTTCTTCTTCACTCAGCCTGCACAGCGACACACTCAGGTTCTCTGAACTTGAGCTAATGTGAAGAACTGCGATGGTGTCCAGCACCGACACGGACAGTCTCCCGCTGCTACAAGCAGACCTGGGAACACAAACATGTCAAGATCTTGAGTAGGGTGGCTGTTGGTGTGGGAGATGCTTGGGCTAACGAAAACAATATTTTGTAATGATATGAGCATCTTTTACCTGATTTTTAAAATGTAATCCTCTGTAGATTGTGAAGAAAATTTCTGTTGCTGTTTAAATAATTTAGTTTAAAACGTTAAAACCACTCATACACAGCAATGACCTAAAATTGCATTATGGCTAGTAAGCTAAACGGCCATATTTAAAGAATTACTGTAGGACCATAACAAGTCCTTTTTTCCTGAATGAAAAAAAAAACTTACAAATTGTCTAAGCGAGTCTTCCGTGAGATCTGCGATCCACACATCGCAAGCATTGGTCAAACTAGGAATAGATGACGAGCAGTTGCATTGTTTGTACTGATACACATTGTGTTAGTGAGAGACGGACTTTGGGATTAATTTGACAAACGAACAACTTACCCAATGTAGAATAAACCAGACTTTTTACTGACACTGATATAGCAAACGAATTTGGATTGGTCTTTTTTATCAAGCACAGTACAGTATGTTGTCTGATCCTCTCCCATATTCATTTTGGCTTGATGGACCTGACGAAGTATTTTAAATGCACAACCAGGAAAAACAAAGAAATGACGCAGGTACGTAAACAATCAACGTATCCAATCATTATCAACCAGAAGTTGGATTTTCTGCTTACACACAATATTGACAAACTATTACATAAAGATAAACAATTATGTTTATTAAGTGAACTGGACCTGTGCCGCTGTCAAACATATGGATGTTGCTGCCTCTAGCCAAATTACAAAAATGGTATAATGTTTTGCGAAAACCTATGATACTGTGACTGTGTGGTTTGTGCGCAAACGCAGTGGATTTGAGGAAGTGAACGTGAGTGTTGAGAGGCCAACTAGGGCTTAGAGCTAAAGCTTCACGTGAGTTTTATTTTCCAGGACAATTCAGTCTATGCAAAAATAATGTTAGACCCTTGTTTATTAGCAACTTCGTTGTTGAAATCTGATAATATATTTTAGGATAGTGTCGAAGGTAAACAGCGGAGATATTAAAGATAAATAGCATCATCTTGAGTTGTGTTGGGTGCTCCTGCTTGTTAGCCCGCTAGCATGTTCAATCTGTTTTGCATTTGATAACTCTTTATTATTTAGTTTTTTAAAGACCGTCGCTAAATGTAGTTTAGCTGGCTAACATGATACATTTGGGATATATGGCCAGTCTGTTAGCTGCAGTTTCACAAATTGATTTAAATTGATTTTCAAAATCACTGTAACCAGAAGCTGCTTCAGTACAGTATGCAGCGCAACTTTCAATGGCTTGGAAGTCAAAGACTCGAAACCTGCAGGTGTTTGATACCGAGCTTAGTGCTGACACAGTGGAGTGGTGCCCGGTCCCAGAGTGGCACAGCATACTAGCATGTGGAACATATCAGCTCCAGAAGGGTCCTGATGGGGTAAAACTAGTTTCGAAATAACTCAAATATTTATAGTTATTTAAATAAATCCAATTCAACTTTTACTACACATTTTGTAATGGAATAGGATTATGGCCAGGTGGTATACATCTGTACATCCAGTCCAAATTGTTGGTATTTGATGTACAATTTGCATTTGTCTATGCTGTTCTTTTAGGCAGTAGGGGAGGCTGCAACGCCAAGTCGTGTTGGCCGTTTGTACCTGTTTCAGTTTCGGCAACAAGGATCCATGACTCCACCACTTGTGACATTGGAACGCATTGACACCTCAGCTATATTAGATTTGAAATGGTGATGTGTGGGACCCTGTGTAAATGATTACAAAGATGTTTACCTATTTAGCCTAGACTGCGGTTGATAAATTGATCCACTTTACTGTTAGGTGTCATGTGCCAGTGTCAGACAGGCCCTTATTGGGAATGGCCACAGCCACTGGGGAGCTTCAACTGTACACCCTCAAAGATAGTCCGGTGAGAGACTTGTGACCGGGACTCTCAATCATTTCTGACAGTCTACAGTACTGCTTTCTGCTATGTCTTGTTTAGTAAGAGTTCATATTAGAGTTTAGCTTCTGCTCTCATTGGCCTGTCTCTTCAGTAGAACGGCTGCTTGGCTTTGCAAACAGTGACTAGTCTGGAGCTGGGAGCCGATCGTTTGGCTCTGTCTTTAGACTGGTCTACTGGGAGAGGTGACAGGTGAGAACAGACATTGTAAAAGCTGCATTTAGATTTGACACGCCGTAGTCCACAGCAAGAACAAAATACATGGTTTCATTTGAATGTTCACAACTCTGCCTCTGTCTCTTCAATGTGCAGCTGTGATGTGAGGGTGGTGTCCAGTGACTCTGCAGGCTGCGTCAATGTACTGTCTCTTGGGGAAGCCAGTCTGACAGCTGTCTCCCAGTGGAAGGCCCATGACTTTGAGGCGTGGATCTCTGCATTCTCGTACTGGGACACTCAGATTGTCTACTCTGGTAACATTCCATGTCAAAGAACACTACCGACGCTGCACATTCTGCATCTGTTGTAGAGAATCATTGTGCCATGCATTAAATGTTCTGTCCTTGTGCATACAAATACATGTTCTTAGTGTTTGTGGATGTTACATGGCTACTTTGCCGAAAGAAGTCTTGGGCTATGCATTTCGATCGAGAGATGTGTATGGTCACATGCAGCGTGCTCTATTTCTCCCTCAGACAGTTAATTCATATTGGCTGCATATGGCAACTGCCGATTTAATTAAAACTCTGCTAACCTGTTTGTTTGTGTGTTGTCATCTGAATGGGTTGCACCAGGTGGGGATGACTGCAAGTTTAAGGGCTGGGATCTAAGGATGGGTCTCACCTCCCCCACTTTCACCAGCAAGAGGTGAAAAAAACACTGTCAGCATGTTAACATGCATTTGTTTTACTCATATTAACCAAGTAAGGAGGTACACTAAGAATACCCATACTTAACTGTACTTGTAATTTTTTACCACTCAATTATAAAGGCATTCAATGGGTGTATGCAGCATACACAGTAACCCACATCGGGAGCACATCTTGGCTACAGGCAGGTAATGACCGCATGACAACTTCATGCAAATGTTACTTTTCATTGTCTTAATAGACCTAAATGTGTGTGTTACCAACCAGGCATACCTTACATCTGCATGTGTTCAGATCCAGTGTAATAGTATATCAACATAGAGATGGGTAACTCAAGTGCCTGTGTCCAGTTATGACGAGCAGGTGTTGTTGTGGGATGGCCGGAATATGCGCCAGCCTCTCGGCGAAAGCGCCATGGGAGGAGGAGTGTGGAGACTAAAGTGGCATCCTACCCAAGAGCACCTGTTGCTGGCTGCCTGCATGCATAATGATTTCCATATACTTCACTGTCAGCAGGCTCTTGGTGAGTTTGAAAAAACAAAAACATTTGCCTAGGACAGGTCACTGGTCTGCATAGAATGTATTTTTGTTGTTGTCAATTTCAAAAAATATTGTTTGAGGGTGTTAGACCTGCGCATGCCTGTCTAGACTTACCTTGTTATTTTCATGTCGCCCTGCAGAGAGCAGTGGGGAGGCGTATCCCATTCTGGCATCCTACATCCTGCACAACTCCCTGGCCTATGGAGCTGACTGGTCGTGTGTGTCTCTGGAGGGGCCTCCTCCCTCCTCGCCCCAGGCCTCTAAACCCAAGCCGTACCACACGGAGACTAGCGGACATCTAAGGATTCAGTACGAGTCTCCCACTGCCAGCTTTGACACATCCTTGGAGGACGATTCAGGACGCTACATCCCTGAGAGCGTGACCCCTCCATCTTGCAGCTCTGCGCCGGGCCCGCCTCCCAACCCTGCCGGGGAGAGTTCCTCCGTGTCCTGCCTGCTAGCCAGCTGCTCTTTCTACGACCACATGTTGCATGTGTGGCGTTGGGACTGGACTCCAGAAGAACCATCTTCCGATCAAGTTCAGAAAGGGAAAGCACCTTCGGAGGAGGATGGGGACCAGGCAGGAGCATTGGCTAAACTGACTCTGTAGACTCGTTACCGGAAATAAAATGGATGAGGTTCGATTTTTCATCTACCCATGGATTATATGAGGCATCAGGATTGACCATTCAAAACCAACACCAGCTGAGTTTAGGGCTTTCAAACATCTACAGTAAATGCAATTCTGCATGGTTTTCATATTGGATTGATTATGCTGCCTAGAATAATGGTCCACACGTCAGTCACAGACCTTCCTATCACTGATGTTTTGCACATGAAAGACTTACTGTATTTTTCCTACAACCCATATGATCAAAGTTTTAAACTGTCACCACGTTTATAGCAGAAACCCACAGCACTATGTAATAACTTTTTATTATAGGTCACATTTAAGGGGAAAACATCCAATTTATTTCTTAAAATACTTTGTCAATGCATATCAATTTCAATTACATTTTGAATATTGTGACTGCAGCTGTAATCACACCGTGTTCTCATTTTCAGGAAGGCAATTCAATACATATTTGTAACATGTCTTGTGTCATGACTGAATTACTTAACAAAAGAGGCAAAGAGAAGTTTCACAATATTGAGTCCCATGTTATCTAAGCCATAGCCCAGCCTTCAGTCACACTAGATGTTTTGCAACATAAACTTCAACCCCCCTACCACTCAGTCCATGGTCCATAGTGATTACTTTTACCTGGTGAAAATAACTAGGATATCGTCAGCGCACAAAGTTCTTGGGGTAAAGTTTGAATAGCTTTCCTTCCTGAGATGATTCAAATCCATACTTGTCCAACTGTTCCTGGTTGAAAGTGCCCTCCTCAAAGTCTTTCTGAATGTGAGGGGCAACAGCTTCATTAAAAAGGCCCTCGGGGGTTAAAGCAGGCTCTGTTCCTGGAGGGGTTCGATAAGACACATAGGGTTTCAGCTTAAACCCCTCCAAGTTGGGAACCACAAACTGAGGAATCATAGCCTGTACAGGAATAAACTTTCTGCTGGAGGTCAAGATTCCTGTTGGCCGTGCTCCTCTACTTTTGTAGTGAGTCCTTGAACCACGTTTGCTGGTAAATTCAGCCATACGATCTGCTCCTCTAACAAATCCCCTGGCAAGTGTTGACAGCACTCCCATTGCATCCACGCGTTTTCACCTTGCTGAATAGAGGAAACGTGTAGAAATAAAAAAAAAAACGTGTACAGTAATAGACTTAGGACAATCAACAACGATTTGAAAGTGAGCAGGAAACAAAGCCAATGCAAACAAACTTCTAAATGCGATACAAAGTGCCCAAGTTATCAATGTTCTTCTGATAAGTCATATTACAATCGAGTAGTACTAGCGGCTGCATGCTAGCCAAATGAACAAAAAACACGATTTACTTGTAAATAGTAACGTATTTGTTTGTTATTGTTGTATGGCGAAATTGATGGTAAAAACTGTACTCTTAAGAAATTGCTTTCTAGAATAGCTTTTTGAGGTGTAATCAACCGTGTAGGAATGCTTTATCTTATGTTGGCAGATCGAGCTAGTAATTCACGCTATGCTACATAGCACATGCATGGTACATAGACACAGACAGGTATTAACCAATTTATTATATCCCTACCGATGTATTTTCACATAAACATTTTAAGAGGGGCAACGCTAACCACAATCCAAAATATCTAAATTGGTATTACAGATTCAACACTGACGAAATGTCTCACCTTGAACGCAGTTCGTTCTTGAAAGCATCTGAACAACCTTACCCCCAACTAAAATCGTCGAGGATTGGTGCAATTGCGCAAGGGATGACCAATCAAAATCCCAGTTGCTCACACTAGCGTTTGCGTGTAAACACAGACATGAAGAGTTTATTATTGGCACAAAGTAATAATAGTTGCTGTGAGGAAAGTGATTGAACAAGCAACAACCCTAAAGTAAGTATTTTAGATATATTTTTTAAAACAATATTGTTCTTATTTTATTATTTTCAAAGCATTCTTGCTTGATCAAATAGTACAAAGCAAGTGAAGTCTGGTTGAATAGCGAGGGCGAGTTTCAGAACTGCAGATGCCACACGAAGAGTAACGGATAAATCTGTGTATTTACATCTAGCACAATGTAAATACGCCTATTCTTTTTTTTTACAGTGTAAGCCTGATAAATGATTATTCAAATTTTTAAGTAGAATACTTTTGGGTTCAAATGTATTTGAATATTTGTGAAAAGTCCAATTCCCATCTCGCAGAAGAAATGCATTTGCTAAAAGGGGACATTTATTTAGAGAAACCATGCATTTCATAATAGGCCCTCTAGTTAATTAATCAAACTCGCAGTTCATGAGCTTGTGACTTTCTCTCTCTCATTCACTGGTTGAGTCCGTGGGGTGTCTGGTAACAGCACTCTGTCAAACCAAATGACCTACTGTGTGGTTGTAAGAATGCATGGTTCCATTTTGAACTGGTGGTCTTTTTAGACTGCTGGCTGGTCAGTGCACTTTTACCCAGAAGTGTGTGTTGCACCTTGAAGTTATGAAATTCAGAAATATAAGATGGCTTAGTTGTATAGGCCTAACATGTATTCATCATTTGTTTAGGATGGCTGACAACGATGAAGAGAGTTGTAGTATATACCCGGTAAGGCACTACGTCCTCTCTCTCAAATAGATTTTTGCACACTTCATTAAAGCAAGCTGCTTTTTGCACAACTTTTAAATCACAAATTAACAGTTTACTGGTTACAGTCATCTTAAACAATTCAAAACTCTGTTTGTTATTTAACCCCCCAACCCCCTCACCCCACCCTTTTTTTAGAGCCTGATTCCACAAGAGATCAGGGCAAAGATGCAGGAATTTATTGATGATAAGACGGAAAACAATATGGTGAGTGACACAGTTAACCTTTGCTGCTGTAAAAATAATGTTTTTAACTTTGTATCCTGTGTATAAATATCTAGAGTTCCAACAGTAGTTTACATTTTGTATTTTCAGTTTGACAGCATAAAAAAATGGCTTCTCTGTTTTTTCAGTGGACAGGTGTGCTAATTGGAGCCACAGCAGCAGTCAGTTTTATTAGTGTTATTGTATTCCTATTTTACAGAAGATACATGCAGGACAGTAAGTACTCTCCGTCTTTGTATCTCTCAAGTTACAGATTGGACTAGATTTACCAACAATAAGAATGTTAGGTTTGCATTTGCAGTTTGGAGTCTGAAAAAATGTGTGTTACAGAGGAGGAGGCTGGCACACCTCACTATCGCTTCAGGAAAAGAGACAAAGTGATGTTCTATGGCAGAAAGATAATGAGAAAGGTCAGTTCATGATGGCTACAAATATGGAATTTCACAGTGCAGTTGTCAAGCCTCCTTTAAAATAAACTCTTCTATTGTTTTTCTAGGTGCAAACTCTTTCTTCAGCTTCTACATCTACTCCCATCTCAACCTCAGCCTCACGGCTGCGCACCAGGAAGAGAACAAAAGTCCTGTCTATAGCACGCAAGTGAGTCTCTATTTCAGAAAGGGCACGAGGTAAACACTGTGCCCGCTCTGCCAACCAACAGTATCTGATGTTGTTAGGTTCCTGCGGATACGAAAGGAACCCCCCACTCTACAGCCAAAAGAGCCTCCTCCCTCACTTCTGGAGGCTGACCTGACCGAGTTTGACGTGCAGAACTCTCACCTGCCCTCTGAGGTGCTGTACATGCTGAAAAATGTTAGGTGAGAAAAACACTACGCACATTTTTAGTCATACAAGCATAGCAAGGTGCATGTTTAGGTTTGGCTGCCTATTGCCTTCATGAGCCAGGAATGCTTGGTGTTTGGGTGTCTGCTTCAGAGTACTGGGTCACTTTGAGAAGCCCCTTTTCCTGGAGCTGTGTCGGCACATGGTGTTTGTACAGCTTCACGAGGGAGAAGGACTCTTCCGCCCAGGAGACACAGACGACAGTATCTATGTGGTCCAAGATGGCTGTCTGGAACTCTGCATCCATGACAGTGTAAGAAGCCTGGTGTTGTACCTTTTTGTATTAGCGTAGACATTGTGTTTGGGTATGTCATAAAGCCAAGCAGTGAAATGTAGCTTTTGGTTGACAGCCACCTTCGTTGCATGCTCACGTAGACACATGAAAGTAAGGGCAGACCGTGTGTGGTGTGTGTTGTGTGTGTGCGTGCGCGTGGGTGTCTGTGTGTGTTACAGGACGGGACAGATGCGGTGGTGAAGGAGGTGTTACCTGGGGACAGCGTGCACAGCCTGCTAAGTATCCTGGATGTCATCACTGTAGGTTTAGCCTTTTGGCTGTAATCTTTGTAATAGTTTAAATGTGCAGTGTTTTCGTTAAAAAAAATGATTTCTTTTTTTCTTCCATACTTTGTATCTATTGACCTAATTCACCTCAGGGCTACTCCGCCCCTTACAAAACGGTCTCGGCCAGGGCTGCTACCCCCACCACCGTCCTGCGTCTCCCAGCGGCAGCCTTCCAGTCTGTGTTTGAGAAGTACCCCGAGACTCTGGTCAGAGTGATTCAGGTACTGTTACTGGACGCGGCACGCCCCGTTGTATGGGAACTTGTTAAGGACACTGTATTCACACTGTCACATCAGTTTGTAAGAACAAAGTAAAAAACAAAGTTACCAAATTCACAAGACCAAATTGATAAGTTATTTGTGAAGTGAAGCACATCAGCCTGACAGTGTTGTGTACCGATTCTGTTCTTTGCAACCGTTGTATCTGTGTTGTCTCTTGTTGCCCTCCCGTGCAGATTATCATGGTGCGCCTGCAGAGAGTGACTTTCCTGGCTCTGCACAACTACCTTGGCCTCACAACGGAGCTGTTTAACCCAGTAATGGATGATAACAATCTATAACCCGATACCTTACAAAAAGCATGAGGCCTAGTTTGGTCGTTTGTGTCACTGTCATGGCACTAACGCGTGTGTGTGTGTCTTTGTGTGTGTGTGTGTCTTTGTGTGTGTGTGTGTGTGTGTGTGTGTGTATGTTGCAGGTAAGCCAAGCCATTCCCTTGGTCTCAGTGGCCAAATTTGTAGGCGAGGCCCACCCGCATCGAACTCTACGAAGACATCACTCTACAACTCAGAATGAGGACCATGGTCCAGAAAGAGGCTCCCAGGGTCACCCTGAAGCAGGTCAACACATCTAGGGCTTAGTCATTGTTTATGCATGGCTTTACTTTTGTTAGAAGACCCTTATAGAGAGAATCAATACAAAAATGAATAATGCAGGCCCTTTGTTGATATGTCATTGTAGAGGCTGAGATGGCACATCTCAATGAGATCCCTAAATATAAGAAGTCTCGCTCCGTGTCAACCCCGATGGCTGTTACAGGTACAAACCGTTTTTCAATAGGCTTCCTACCGGGCTTGCTCTTAAAGATTGCTGTGTTCTCTCAAACGCAGTAGGCCTAAATCTTTCAGTACTACCTCCCCTTCTTAGCGGAGTCATCAGCAGACCTCAACAAGAAGTACGAGCAGGCTGGCCCGGTCAAAGATGCAACACCTTCTCCGAGTCCTCCCGCGCATAAGGTCCGTGAAGAAGAACGCACACGACCACGGCGCTGCATGCCGCTCCCCTCGTTCCCTTGACCTCCTCCTGTTTGCCTTCCCTACAGTCCATTCTGAAGAAGAGCGTGACCATGGTAGACACTCCGTCCGCCGTCCACCACTACACGGAGGCCGGGGGAGGACAGTCGGGCCACATCCACCACAGCAAGTTCAACGCCATATTTCAGGCTGCCAAGAAGGACCTCCTC
This sequence comes from Galaxias rostratus, assembly GCA_036024795.1. Taxonomy (NCBI): domain Eukaryota; kingdom Metazoa; phylum Chordata; class Actinopteri; order Galaxiiformes; family Galaxiidae; genus Galaxias; species Galaxias rostratus. Next base: position 11,180 of record JAVQJS010073848.1, read on the forward strand.
CAGGTCATCCAGCTGCAGGTATGACCCTTATAGTTGCTCTCTGTTGACGAGCCCGCACAGCTCCCCTCTGCTCTGTAACAAATCTTTGTCTGCTACTATTTTATAACAGTAAGTTGGTGTGGTATTAACGGGATTTGATGCTCTTGTTGTGAGTGTTCCTAAAATACAGACCCTGTTAAAATAAAAGTTTGAATTTTTTTAATTTAATTTTTTGTCTTTTATTTATATATTTTCTACCGTTGTGATGACTGAATGTGGAGGTGTTTTGAGCGAACACTCTTGGCTCTACCCAGACACAAGTTCAGGCATGGGGCTCCTGTGGTCTGTCTGTGAGCCTCTCACCTTCTCTCACCTCATGTGTCTGTGTGCCAGAACGTCAGTCTCCTGGAGGGCAGGGTTACGCTCCGCCAGGTGAAAGCAGGATGCGTGGTGGCCACCCAGGGAGACCAGGTCAGTCTGAAATAGGCCCAGGCCAAAGCACTTCTCAGACCTCGAGGGGGAAAAAACTTGTTTCATTGTTCCAAACATTCATTGTTTTACTAGAAAGTTTACTAATATTTTGTCTCAGAAAAACCTTGCTTCTCTAAAAACGCTACCCAAAAGTCACTATGTTGAGGGTCTTGCTTTTCCATCTTTTTGTGGGCAGGACGTGAGCATTCAGTTTGTGATCTCGGGGGCCTTGCATGTGTACCAGCGTATGATCGACCGGGAGGAGGACACCCTTCTGTTCCTGACCCACCCGGGGGAGTTGGTGGGCCACCTGGCCGTGCTCACTGGAGAGCCCCTCATCTTCAGCGTCCGAGCCCACCGCGACTGCAGCTTCCTCTCCATCTCCAAGGCCCACTTCTACGAGTACGTGTTCCTCCCGTCGCCCGCCGCTCGTTTCATCCGTAAAACATTTAAGGAGGGAGCTCGGGGTTCTCTCTCCGTTTGTGCGCAGGATCATGCGAGAGGAGCCTCGGGTGGTGCTGAACGTGGCGCACACGGTGGTGAAGAGGGTGTCGTCCTTCGTCAGACAGATCGACTTTGCCCTGGACTGGATGGCTGTGGAGGCCGGTCGCGCTGTGTACAGGTACACCACGTGTAGTGACTCACTGGGGCACACCTAAGCCGTAGGTCAATAGGTTTAAGGTATATAATTGCTATCTCTGTAACACCGCCTCCGTTATCAGCCCGCTGTGTTTGTTTTCCTGCGTAACCATCACTCGCTCGTTTGCCCCCTCTCTCAGACAAGGAGAAAAGTCCGACAGCACTTTTATTGTGCTCAGTGGTCGTTTGCGTTCGGTCATCGCGAAGGATGACGGGAAGAAAGAGCTAACTGGAGAGTATGGTCGTGGGGATCTCATTGGCGTGGTGAGTTCTAAAAAATCGAGTGACCGCGATTATACTAGAACAGCGGAACAGATAAGTTGTGCTAAGTGGTATTGCTCGGTTGAATCCTGTCCGTTTGAACAGGTGGAGGCGCTCACCCACCTGAACCGAGCCACGACGGTCCACGCCGTCCGGGACTCTGAGCTGGCCAAGCTGCCCGAGGGGGCGCTCAACTCCATCAAGAGGAAGTACCCCCAAGTGGTGACTCGCCTCATCCACCTGCTGGGCCAGAAGATCCTGGGCAACATGCAGCAGGTCAACGGACCCTTGGCAGGTGTGTGTGTGTGTGTAGGTTTTTTTTTGGGTGGAATATGTCTTTACCTGAACCTTAACCCGTTGCATCCTGCAGTCCGTGGTATGGGCCACCAGAACCCCTCCAGTAAGTGGGACTCCCCAGCCTCCAACCTGTCCACCGTCACCATCCTGCCCGTGTCCGAGGACGTGCCCCTGACCGCCTTCACCCTGGAGCTGCAGCACGCGCTCTCCGCCATGGGTACGCTCTCGCTTTACGAAGGCTCCGAGTACTTAGCTATACCTCGGCCAGAAAACCGACAGTCGGTAAGCGCAGTACGTGTTAAATATCTGTTTGAATTGCTTTTAGGTCCCGCTCTGCTCCTGACGAGCGACACCATCAAACAGCGACTGGGCACGGCCGCTCTGGACAGGTACCCTCAGGTGTTCTGCTACGTCGCGGCTGTTTTACCACGTGGTACACGTGTGGCTTGCCTGTCCAGTCATGCACCCCTTTCTCTCTCTCTCCCTCTCCTCCGGCTCAAAGTGTCCACGAGTACCGTCTGTCCAGTTGGCTGGGCCAGCAGGAGGACATTCACAGGATCGTTCTGTACCAGTCGGACCCCACGCTGACCCCCTGGACGCAGCGCTGCATCCGACAGGCCGACTGCATCATCATCGTGGGCCTGGGAGAGCAGGACCCCGCAGTGGGGGAGGTGAGACCCACGCACAGGGGTTGGGTGTTCAACGCGGCGGCGTGTGATTGGTAACATACATACGTGTCCTTGTCATTCGTATCCTTGTCTGAAATGGAATATAAACAAATGTTTGGCTTCAATTCAACCCACACATTGACACCAAGTCTTTGAACTTGGCCTTTGCCAAAGGTATATGCCTTAATGCCTGCTTAATCCAGCAATCTGCGTAGAGTCAAATAATTAGCGACAGATTTAATGAGTATGTGGAGGCTAAATCTGCTGCTCAACTAAGCTCATTAGGATTATGGCCTATTAACGCTCGACAAGGCTTGAGGATTTCAAAATGAGGCCAAGTGACTTTAGATTACACAGAGGAGCTGATCGACTCTGAGCTATCTGATTGACATTAGCTCACAGCCATTTATTATCCTGCTTTAGTGCCTCTGTGGTACATACACCAGGTAGATTGTTTCATCTTCATGCATAACACACACCCACTCTCAAATAAATGCTTGCAATATTGTTCTATGACATTGCAGCGAATCTTATTTTATAGAAGGGTTACAATAAACTTTTTCTAAAAGGTCAAATGTATGCCATGCTTTCTGCTTCATACCAGCACCATATACATGTAGGAGACCACCTATACCGAGAAGCCACTGAAGTCGGTCAGATCTATGTGCTGTGGCCAGACGGTGATCTCCAATGCTGCCCTTTGCTCTGTTACCCCATCAGCTGGAGCGCATGCTGGAGGGCAGTGCGGTGAGAGCCCAGAAGCAGCTGGTGCTGCTGCACAGGGAGGACGCGCCGCCGCCAAACGGCACCGCCGAGTGGCTCAACATGCGCAGCTGGATCTCCAGGCACCTGCACTTGTCCTGTCCCCGCAGAGTGTTCAGCAAGAGGAGCCTGCTCAAACTGGTGCGGATACACACACACACACACACACACACACACACACACGCTCACACTTCTAGTGTGTGTGTGCTCCGTTAGGATTTACATAAAGGATTTATACACCTCACATCAAAGCCCCATGGCCCCTATGTGAAAATTCCAAGAAGACCATGTACATGCCGTGCACAGGGGGCTTCAATCCAGCCAACCCAGTCAGATGCCCTTTCACTGTGGAGGATTCAGCCCATTGCCAACCACTTGATCTATCTTTGACATTTCCTGCCTCTCAGATGCTCTTTTTAAACCTTCTGGGCTTTCCAGGGACATGTTTGACCTAGTTGGCATTAGCCATACCACTACTTGTATGATGTGTGTGTGTGTGTGTGTAAGCGTACACTTGTGGTACGTGACACTTAACTTGTGTGTGTCTCCTCAGAGAGAGATGTACCAGCGTGTGTTTGAGAAGCCTCCAGACCGCCACTCTGACTTTTCCCGACTGGCCCGCTTCCTGACCGGAAACAGCATAGCCCTGGTGCTGGGAGGAGGAGGCGCTAGGTGCGGACCTAACGTTAATAGTAGTTGCATTTTGCATCAATGCTCGCTTGTAAAAAAAGAAATTTTAAACAATTTCTGTCTGTTTATCTGTCAGTTTGTTAATTGGGTCGTGTTTGTTTTCTTCCAACTTTTATCGGTCTACTGTTGTTCTCTTCTTTTTATTCTTGCCTGTCCTGGAGCAGTGACAAGGTGGGTTCTGCTCAGCTGAATACTGGAAGCCGGTGTTTCAGTATCTGTGATTTCTGAAGGGATTTCTGTGTCTCCTCCCAGGGGCTGTTCTCAGGTCGGCATCCTGCGGGCACTGAACGAGGCAGGCATTCCAGTGGACATAGTGGGCGGCACCTCCATTGGCTCCCTGATGGGGGCGCTGTACGCTGAGGAAAAGAGCAACAGTAGGATGAGGATCAGAGCCCGCGAGTGGGCCATGGTGGGTTAAAAAAATCCCAGAATTGATTTAGGGACAAAACTGTGTTGATTTGACACTTTAACCCCGGAGAACCTTTTGAGACTTCCATGGAATCACTTTGTCCCAATCGATGTTTATCTCCCTGATCCCTAGGACATGACCTCAATCTTCAAGAAGGTGTTGGATCTGACTTACCCGGTGACCTCCATGTTCTCCGGGGCCTCCTTCAACTCCAGTGTCAGCTCTGTCTTCAAGGACAAGCAGATTGAGGTAGGACAACGCTACATGGCAGCTTACTTCAACAAAGAAATCACAATCGGCGTTGTTTTATTGCACACATAATTCAGACACCCTCCCCTCGGTTATTTTATCAAAGCTTTGACTTGTTTCTCAGGATCTTTGGATTCCCTACTTCAACATAACGACCGACATCACCTCTTCAGCCATGAGAGTTCACACAGATGGTCTGTCTGAGCCCCTCTCTGTCTGTGCCGTTGATATATTTCCCCCACGTTGAAACAGTGCTCCTTGACATGATTCTTCATTTTCAGGTTCCCTGTGGAGGTATGTACGTGCAAGTATGTCTTTGTCTGGCTATCTGCCTCCCCTCTGTGACCCTAAAGACGGACACTTGCTCATGGACGGTGGCTACATTAACAATTTACCTGGTGAGCATTTACCAAATAATGATACAATTAATAAATACCATATGTGTTAAGTGTTTTGATAGTGTTGTCACTTGAAAACTTAGACTTGTGTGACAGAGTTGAAATATTTCTAAAGTATAAATGTGTGGCTCCACTCTTAGCTGACGTGGCTCGCTCCATGGGGGCTAAGGTGGTGATTGCCATCGATGTGGGCAGCCAGGACAAAACAGACCTCACCAACTACGGTGACTCACTCAATGGCTGGTGGCTGCTATGGAAACGCTTCAACCCCCTGGCTGAGAGAGTCAAGGTTTGTGCTTCTAACACTGACCAAGTTCACACAGAGTCATCGGACAGGAACGCGAAGAAATCTGGGATTTCTTATTAATGAGAACCACACTAAGAGAGAGTTCTGTTTTGTACCGGCTAGGTCCTGGACATGGCCGAGATCCAGACCCGGCTGGCCTACGTGTGTTGTGTCAGGCAACTGGAGCTGGTGAAGGACAGCGACTACTGCGAGTACATCCGGCCGCCTATAGACCGCTACGGCACGCTGGACTTTGGCAAGTTTGACGAGATCGCTGTGAGTGTCCCTCTGTTCCCGCCTTATCCCTGTAGATATCCATCTGCCGGTTGTAATCTGACCTTATCTCACGTTATCTCTCTCTCTTTCTTCTCTCTGTCTTTCCCACTGGGCCCCAGGATGTGGGCTACCAACATGGCAAGACTTTGTTTGATGTGTGGCAGCGCAGCGGGGTGGTGGACAAGATGCTCAAAGACCGACACCAGGAGGAGTTCCATAAGACTAAAGCTGGCAACGTTAGTGATAGTTATCCTCACAACCTTATAGGTCACCAAGCTGTTAGGGGTCCCTGCCATATTTAGTTAGTGTGTGTGTGTCTGCCCCCTCATACACATTAGTAGTTGAAATTCAATACCGAAAATCGTTTCTATTTTCAATCTGTCTTGTGTATTGATCAGCGCCACTCTCGTGTCTTTCAGGTGGTCACCTGTCCTAACGCCTTGTTCACTGACCTGGCTGAGATTGTGTCTAGAATAGAACCTGTCAAACAGGCTCTAAAGGATGGTGAGAAACCAAGTCACCAAGTCATTTTAGTACACGCACGCACGCACGCACACACACACACACACACACACACACACACACACACACACACCTTATATGTAGATTTTTAACTGTGATTCTCTTCCCTTTATTTCCCCATAGAGGAGTTATCAGACGACTACCAGACAGACTATGATGAGGAGGCCGTGGAAAGTGCCCTTTCTGACTTTGAGATGTCAAACCCCACCAGTGAATACACTGAGGGGGACGACACGGTACGTATGAGAGAAAAACCTTTTTTTTTTACGGTATACCTTGTAAACCCTATCATGGAGCATTAATATAGAATGGCTACCACAAAAGGGTATGGGAATGAGGGTTGGAAACTCAAGGCTAGACTATAAGTATTTAATTACATACTTTTAAAACCAAAAATATATACGAAACAGCTATTTTTGGAGGAACTAATATACAGTAGACTGCTGTCATAATGGCTTGTCAAGAGGGCATGATGAATCAGAAGTAGATTTCGATTTCAGTCTCGCTTGAATCAGACTTTCTTTCCTAAAACAAATAAATCAATATCACATTCTCCAAAGAAAAGTCATTTTTGTTTTTGTTTTGTTTGTCATGTTTCCAGGATGAAGAATCTCATATCCATTTTCGAGGTCAGAAGCCAAGTGACACAGATAGTGTGGAGCCCTGACATCTAGAGTCTGGACTCCAATACGGAGTCACTGACCAGCACCCTTCTGTCAGTAAACCGCACAGTCAATCCAGACAGTGTTAGTACTATTGCAGTACTATTGCAGTATTGTTACCGTATTACCTTGGATAAATGCACTACTTTTAGGTACTCAACTGGAAAATTTATTTTAATGCAGACATTGATTGTTTTATAATGATAAAAAAATACTGTGTGTGTGTGTGTGTGTGTGTGTGTGTGTGTGTGTGTGTGTGTGTGTGTGTGTGTGTGTGTGTGTGT
>JAVQJS010073854.1:0-10666 GCA_036024795.1 Galaxias rostratus
ATCTCTCTCTCTCTCTCTCTCTCTCTCTCTCTCTCTCTCTCTCTCTCTCTCTCTCTCTCTCTCCTTTAAGTGAGCCCATGTGTTGTCAATGAAGCCACCATAGAAAGCTCGGGTATGCAATGGTCTTCGTTCTCCACACAACAGTGAGTAATTGGCGGGAGCTTCTTCCTCCTGGTGCTCGGCTAGGTCTCCTCTTATTCACAGAAACACACTTGGCTGTGTTTAACACCCTCGGGAAGGAAACCACAATATATTGGCTTGATAGTTTCCATGGCCTCGTATAGCAGGGACTCCCTTTCCCAGAGTTAGGCCCTGGAATACTGAATATCAGCTTCAGTGGAGCTCCAGCAGGAGGGTGCATTATGCTGATAACAATACTTAACAAAATTACAGTGGAAATTCTTGACCATTTCTAAAATTGGCCAATGAGACACAGAGATTTCTTTTTGATAATGACCAAACTTCCATGGTGCCTGCACCCAATCCCAACAGTTCAGGTGACCTCGCGGCTGCCTATTAAGTTTAACTTATCTTGAGATTTCAGACCATGTAGATGAGGAACCTGTAATTCCACGAAAACCCATCTGTGTTGACCAATCACAAGCATTGTGCAACGATGCAGAATACATTAAAACATAAAAAAGGTTTTCCCGGGAACGCATTTGTATGGACAACGTTTCAAGTTCAGTTGTACACAGACTTCAGCTCCTGAGTGAGACTGATCTACATACATCCTGGCGTCCCATTCCAATTGCTCATTTTAATTGGAGGTTTGTGGAACACTGCCACGCACAGCAATGTCCAAAAACAGGCTCTGTGAGAAACTTGCATTCCACACGGAGTGGCAAGCGCTGGGGAGAGCTCCATTTGAAGAGCCTCTCCTACAGCCTCCAGCTGTGGGAGAACAATGTTCCTCAGTGCTGCACCACATCAGGGGGACTCCTGTGCTCCTCGCTACATTGAGTTGGTATATGATGCGTATTCCCTTGTGTGTTGATTCTCGCGCTCTTCACCATAGCTCCCCTGTGATGGGGAAACCATCTTAAGAGGCAGAGGGCCCATTGCATGCGAACAGAGGGAAGAGAGCCAGAAGAATTACCGGGTGGGCCGCTGAGTCCCCTCTGTCCCCGGGTGCCGACGCCTGGAGCTCCTCTCTCTCCTTTCTCCCCTGCCACGCCTTCAGCAGCACAACAGATACAAACGAAGGGGCATCAACAAAATGAAAAGTCTCCATCCAAACTTATTTGGAAATCAGAAGTGAAGAAATATTTAAAAAGTATAAAAGTAACACAGTCATGTCCTAATTAATATGCTCATGTCAGGATCCTTCCATCAACATTTCAATATTATTGAATTTCTATCTTAGCAGGATCTTGATTCATCATTATCTGTTGCAGTTTATTAACTATAACTAAACTATTTAACTAATTTGCTTATGAATCTCTAAACATCAAACAGGGGAGCCCACCTCTTTCTCCTTGGTTCCCAGGGACACCTGGATTTCCAGGGAAGCCACTACGTCCAGTCTGACCTGGCTCCCCACGAGCTCCCTGGTTGCCAGGTGGGCCTGGAGGACCAACTGGTCCTGGGGTGTTGCTTCGGTAACCGTTGGGAATCTGGTTGACCATCATATCAATTCTGCTCATTTGGCCTAAGACACATTGCCAGACATATGCAGTGAGTGCCTCTGGTGAGTTCAAAACACTTAGCCAAATAATTTTAGTTACAACATTTGTTGACTTAGAAGAAGCTTCACTCACTATTCACCAACTGTTCACAAACTTGTCTGGCAATGGAGCGCATCAGGTTTTGGGATGCAAAGTCTCCCTAAAGAAAAGAACATTTTTCATTGGATACTACCATACTTCTACCATCCTTCATCCGTCAAGTCATGAATCATGCCAGAAATGGTAGAAGATGATGGTATTTTAATTTATTTTGACTGGATCCGTACCTTCTCTCCCTTTTCTCCTTTCAAGCCAACAGCTCCCTAAACAGAAGACAGATTTTTGAATATTTATTTTAGAGCACATAAAGCAGTGGGAGATCATCATGAGAAGCTCTCAGGTCCATACCAATCAAAACAACCATTCTGGCTCAGTTCTAAACGACACAAAACATGGTCGGGATAAATATTCAAAATCTTGATTATCCTCTGTTATCTTCTCGAGATAATAAACGTAGACCGTACGCACCGGATTTCCTGTGTCTCCGGGTTTCCCTTGTTGCCCCGTGTTTCCTGGTGCTCCGGGATTTCCAGGGCTTCCCTGGAAAAACAAAAAAAGGGGGGAAAAGGTTGTCTTTAGCTTGAGAGTGAAAGGCAGCAAGCTTCTTTCTTTCTTTTTTTCATGAAGATTGCTCTGGTGGAAGGGGGACTAGGGAGCCAGGGAGGTAATTGTTCTAAATCCGTCAGGAATGAAAACATGCTCAAAGGGGAAATGGCTGTCTCTCCGCTCACCATAGGTCCTGATGGGCCCCTAGGCCCAGCCGGTCCCTCCTTCCCTGGTGATCCCTGCACAGAAACAGCAGCAGAATCGCACAAATAAAATCATAAAACAGCACATGGCAGTGATATGTGCACACAAAGAGAATGGGATGCATATACTGCTATTATTGAATAAGCCAAGTGGTAAAACCGCAGCTTGGGCTACACATAAGTGGTAACATGCAGCACACGCAGGCGTGACCATGTGATAGCCCGTCTACCCAGGGCAAGTAGGCGCTCACATGCAAACATGTGCTTAAGTAGGTGTTAGCTAGATTTGTGGCCTGTCACCGCGGCATGTACATTAGACAGAGCTTAATGCAGGCCTTACCCTGGATCCAGCTGGACCAACAGGACCTTGAGGACCGGCAGCCCCTGGAGGACCCTGGGGGAACAAGACACACTCAATCAAACTCCTACCCCTTAAACAACGATTGTATAATGTTCCTAATAGACCAGGATTTTATGTTTGCACAGCCATATATTTCTTTGTGTCATGTTTTCTTCCCCTCTAAATGGACTCTTTCCTTCTTCCCCGGCACTCTGAAGAGACTTGGCGTGTGTGCCGGAGGCCTCGAAGTGCTAGTGAACCAGAATGATGATCCTCTGGGCTGTTGAAACGCATGTTGTGTGCAGCCAACACTGCTCTAACTACCTTGATTGGATGGGACTCCCAGCCCAATGCATTTTGAAGCTCGTGGATGGTTGATGAAAGGGCTACAGTGTTCCAGTCTTTTCCATGGCCACAGTAAGAGTTGACAGACAACATTTCCGCCATGGCAAAATAATAATAAACCACGAGAAGTGCAGGCCCTCTAAAACTATACCTCACGTATGTTCTCAGTACACAAACATATCCATATGTTAGGGAAAAGATTTGACCAAAAGCAATTGCTCCATTAAAATCAAAGCAACTTCAACAAGACTCAGTTGGCCCATTGTCTTCTGGAGGCAGAACAAATTAAACCAAGGGAAACCAGTTAGGAAGAACAGTCTCAATCTGGCCCTTACCCCACTATGCCACTGGCCCTCTTCAGTGTGTCAATCACCAGATTGATTCCAGTGGTCGGGTAGCCCCCCGACCCCCCCCCCCAGGGACAGCAGGATCTACCTCCCACTCTGACTTCACTTTCTGTCTCACAGCAGTGGACCGGTTCCAGGCTCCAGTAGCAAACGTTGCTCTCCACAGGGTCCTCTACAATTTCCTGTTTAACAACCACAGCATTGGGAAATCTCGAGAGCTGTACTCACTTGCAGGCCAGCCATGCCCTGATCTCCGGGGTCTCCCTTTGGTCCGGGCCGACCCTGGGTAAAAGAGCGGGAGGGAAGGATGAGTTTAGGTTTCGAAAGCAATGGAGAAATATGTGTCAGAGGCTGAACATTAGGCTCTTCCTCTCCCTCACTAATCTCCATGTCCATTCAATTAACTTTGGTGCTTTGAGGGGATTTTCAAGAGGGAGTAGGAGTTGATGCCATCTACGACAGGGGATAAATCACCTCCACAAGGTGGACGTTTGACGGTAAGGCCAGGGGTTCCACTGAGCTCCCCAGATAAACTGTAAATCCTGCCCAAAGCCACCCCTAATGAAAGACAAATGGGTCGACGGTTGTCGACGACCATCCGCTCCCGACCATCAGGACCTTTTATCATTGACTGGCTTAAACTATCTCCATATTTCAGATCTGTGGATTTCATTAATGTGTGTGACTTACGGGTTCGCCGGGCAGAGACAATCCATTGGGACCTTGAGGACCTGGGGGTCCCATAGCTCCTGGGAGTCCCAGTTCCCCCCGTGGGCCAATTCCACCCTTCACACAGACAAAAACAATAGCAGCAGTTATATTATTGTCACATTATTTGACTGCATTCCCCATTGACTCTTCAACAGCCATCCACCCGTGCAGCGAGTGCATGAAGTGGAACATTGAAAGAGAAAAATGGCCTTCCTTCCACTGTGCACATGCTACCCTAAATCACACTCGGTGAAAGTATACAGCGTGGTCTCCAAGTGGACTCAGATGTGGGCAATCTGTTATGTCTGATGGCGCGTGTTGATGTGCAAACGTGCAGCTCAGCAATAATTATCTTACACCAATCCACACAGTGGCTGCTCAGAGAGATGCTAGCAAAGGTTCACATGATTAAACACGAACAAGTTGAGCGTATTGGTGCGATTCTGAATTTGAACCCATTAATACTTCCTAATCTTTTGTTAAATAAATCACCCTGGATGAAATTGTCACAAGTGAATCAAAATGATGCAGTGGCTGGACTTACAACTGGGCCGGCGTCTCCCCTCTCTCCGCGTGGTCCTTTGGTGCCGGGTCCGCCCTGGAAAAGCAGAGAGACGGTCAGAACAGGAGAGGCAGCCCCATCGCAGCAGCGGTGAGAAAACACCAGCGGCCCCAAAGCCATTGGAGGTTGGGGGCACAGCCAGGTTGCTGAGAGCATACATATTCCAGACTCCTCTTCAAGGTCTGGCCATGTTTGTTTTTCCAACAGGCATTCATCTTTTCACACCCCTCGCCGCTGAAGCTGATAGCCCACACCAAATTGCATGCCTTTCGGCTCATCCCTCGTCTCTTCTTTTTTTTCCACAGGGAAAGAAAAAACCAATGTCGACAGAGTGGATTCTCTCGCTAATAGGGCTTTATGCTTTTCTGTAATGAATTCGATTCGAATCGATTGCTCTTGATCTTCTCTGTGCTGCACATCATCCGACTATGTATCATTGTCAACATCAAAGTCTCTGGGATTGTTGGTGAGGAGGGATATAGAATAAGTAGTGGCGATCTTTACCGAAGGTCCAGGGGGTCCCTGGGGTCCGATACTATCCTGGGCACAGGTGCAGGAGTGGGGGAGAGCTGGACACTTTGCCTCATCTCTCTGGGATGGAGGTGAGAGGGAGAAATAGGAAGTCATTTTAATATACATTTTATTGGACAGAACATTTTGTAAATGTTTAGACGTCTAATAACCAATAATCCGTTTGTTCAGTAACTCATTTGTGCAAATGAAAACATCATTGTTACTATAAAATATTGTTGCAGCCGTGCAACTTCAAACGTTTGGTCTTTGACTTTCTTTGTAATATGACAAATGAAAGCAGTTGAGAGTCTTATTTTGTAATACAGGCAGGTATAACAAAACACAGTCTCCAACCAAGAGAGTCAACAGACAAGCAGAAGATCCAAAGCCTTCCAACAATATAAAAGTTTGAACATTAAAGGGGACCATTTGTATTCTGCGTTATATGACAGGCTGCACAGAACAAAAAACATTTGTAGGAGACATTTACAGTTCGTGCAAACTGCACGCAGAGGCCTTTTAATTGACTATTTTCCCAATTGCTATGCAGGCATTTGGTATTTGGCATTCCTGCCTCTTAAGACAATGATTGATCTGCCCACCTCATGATCAAAAGGATAGCATTTGTTGTGACTGGAAAGGCAAGGCTCGTATTAGTCCAGTTATACGGGGATACAATGTTCTCTTCAGATCTGCCAATGCAAGTCATTTCTTGTTCATTTCTAACTGTTGTCAGTTTGTCAGCCATACTTGTGGTTTAATGACTATCCAGCATGTGCATCAAATGTCCTGCACATCTAAAAGCCACACGGCCACCGGTGAACCAAAACAGCCTCTCTTGTGCAGTACCAATCAAATTGACCCACAGCACATTGAAGAGAACCAGAAACGGGCACTGTGCATCTTTTCTTCAATCGAGTAATCCATCTATTTTGGAATATTCATTTATCCCTTTCTTAAATAAAATGTACAAAGCATGCACAACAGGCAATGGAGATTACAATCGATAATCAGGATGCAGTCATTTGGAACGATGAGGACACAGCATACGTGCACATTTGCACAGTGTGCAACTGAATCTCAACCAAAAACGGGCTTACCGTGGCGGGTAGGTCACAGCATTTCTCTCTGCTGGTCCAGCTCAGGCTGCAGACGATATCAAACATCTGGAGCTGGAACTGCACAGGGAGAGACGGGAACACAGAGGGCTGTTACACATGGCTTCTATTGAGCGCCAGCATTCAGGATCCAAAGGCAGGGCTCCAGAAGCACCCCACAGGGCCGCAAAGCAACGAGAAGGGAGATGAACCATTTCATCCTTCACACAGTCTCTGGGAGCTGTTAGGGCCTAATTGCACTTCTGCCTAAAACATTGTGGATGTGAATGGTCGGTACCTGGCGTCAACAGCCGATCTGAAACCCCCGGGGCCATTGGTGGACCTCTTGTTTTGGTTTTGTACTTTAAAGACAGCCTGCTGCGGTTGTTATTGTACTTACGGTCGCAGACTCCTTCTTCGAGCCGCTAGACTTGGCCATTTTGCCGAGGACCTCGTAGCCATCGGTGGAGACGTTGTTGGCCTCCTTGATGGGTTTCTCTGCCACTTCCTGGCAATCAATGGTAAGCTTTACACGCTCCGGGGAAACGCTGATGTGGAGCTGTGGCACAGACGAGGGGATAATTAGTGGGCACATCTTCTCCATAACAAGCAACTCTGTTTGGGGCACGAAGGCTTGGCTTAGAGGAGACATAAAACAGTCCTCATTTCTGCATGGATTCCATTAGCCAGGCAGAGCAATAAAGTACAAAAATACAAGTTTATTTTTGTATATTTTACTACTGCAAAGTTATTAATAGATTTATCATTTGAGCTAATATGTAGTCAGACAAATGTTTGTGAAACTGTGCTAAATACTGACTGTAACACATAGTATATGTGAATTCTATTTAAACAAAATTATTGAATGCCATTGATTTGGCAGGCCTATGGTAGATATATGAACTAAATGGGAACATTAAAAGGAACATTGCTATTCCCATGTAGTATTAGAACTATAGGTTACATGTAGACTGACTGCAATGCACGAGTCCTTGAGACTTCTCAAGGGAGTCTTATACCACATCTTGAAATGATATCATTGTGGTGAACCATCAAGAGTGCTACACTTTCCATACTTTTCCTGCATAGTTGCATTTTTTTGTAGCCAAACCTTCTGACAAGCTTTCTTTTTGTCAGAGAGAACAAGCTAATGTTACTCTCTACAGGACCAAGCTAGGCTAGGTTCTTGGCAACCACTCACCAGATTTCAGTTGACTTCCTTGGCAACAGAACAGACTATAAGAAGAACCGCAGGGGGAGAGGGTTTGATACCCCAAGCTCCTGGCATGGACCATGATGCACATTAGGGGCTTACCAAAATAACTCTCAATGATATATGGTAAGTATGGAAAAAGTCAAAAATATTATGGCATGAACCAACAAGAACAGAGCACATGAAATTAAATGTTTACTGGAAAACTTGATCCGATAGAAACCAAACGGTATGAAAATAATAATATTGTTTTTCTATAATAGGGGTTTATTTTAACTGATGTGTGAAGGAGGAATTCTTGTTGTACTCTTGATAATATCATCTCATGTTTTAGTCAATCTATAATAATTGAAAAAATATGTTACGGAATGATACCTGAGTTATTCCCAATTTGCTTGCTATGCATTTGGTGGCTGTAAAATTCCTAACTTTGTCTTTCCTCCCTGACCCAGTAGTTTCTTTCCAATTGGTTTTTAAAAAGGGATGGGCATTGAGAAATCTCGTTCACTTATTGGAAAAAGGTAATGAATCCATGTTGAAAGTCAGTTCAATCATAATATTCCCACAATGTGGCACTGTTGTTTTGCCAGTCCAAAATGTCAGCTCTCATGTCTTATCTGCGAGGACTATACAAAGACTGTGTCTTGAAACTAGAATCGTTCTTAACTCTGTGACCAATGATCTCCTTGAGACTTCCTGTGACGCGAGCATGGTTTCAAGGGTCATTACTTTTACTCGGCCAGGTCACAGAGGGGGGAGGCCAAACCCAAATGCAGCAGAAGAGAAACAAAGACAGCACTTAAAGCTATGGCAAAGTATCAATTAGGTCTAGTTGACTTCACAACCAGTGTCATAAACCACTATATGAATCTTCAGAGCATGCCGCCCTTCTCCTCCTTCCCAATTAGCACAGGCATAAACTGGCGCAGGTTTTCCAAACCAAGCCCTTGAAGGAAAGTTCAGGCGAGTTCTTGACTTCCAGCTAAACAATGGAGCTTAGTTTCCCTATTTCTTCGGGTGGGGGTTTACATTCTCACAGGAAAGCTTATAACCACGAAAATATTTATATTTCCATAAAATGGCCACTAAATACAAAACCCACCGTGACATGCTATGAGTAAAGAGGGAACCTTTTTTCGTTGCTGTGGAACCATTGCTTGAGGGAAATGTTTCCTGTGCGTTTTGTGTTCGCCCAGGCCCCATGAGTGTGAGGTGGGGATCCCCAGGGAGCTAGCGTCTGCTAAAGCTATCACAAAAAGCTTTCCCACATGGTCCACCAGCGGTGAGTCAGACGCCCAACCTCTCTGACCTGAATCATTCTGAGCCCACTGACCCAGGGGAGATATTAAGTTAAATATGTCTGCACTCCCCAACATAGGTAGTGCTATTAAAGTATACGAAGTTAACCCCACAACAGTTTACAACACTTGCTACAGCACCAAGCTATTACAGGCCCATGAGTTCAGATAAGAGCATGGGGCAGGACAGGAATTGAGATGGGGTGGTTGTGAGTTTTTCTTTGTTATGGGCAACATTCCCAGGGAAAACTCTCTTCCAGACAGAAAAACCACTGAATACCAGAAATTCTGAAAGCCTTGCGTAGATTTTGCAATTCCATTACCACTTATGCTTAGTCCCAAATGCCTAATGAGATGCCCTAACTTGTCAAAAGGTAAAGTAGCACATAAAGATGCATGTACTGGGGGTACTTGGTAACCCAATCCCTTAAGTCAACACATTTTAGAGTATTTCCAATGTCTGTGTTAAAAAGAGTTCCAACCATTAAGTCCAGCTGTTGTATTGGAATAACTTCCCCTTCGGTCAACAGGGTTTTAGCACACATGCTAAGGTCACCCAACCAGGGGCCCAGACCAATGACTGGAAAACCACTAACCCCACACACAAACACAAACGGAGGCCCACAGCAGCCATCAATGAACAGGCAAGGAGGTAGACCACTAGAGGCATCCCAACTCCTAAGACACCGGGCACTGAACCCACAAGACTCTCTAACCATCAGAGTAAAAGCACAGCCACTGACTGAGATGATGTCACGGTCATTCAGAGTCCAGACCGGGCTCTTTCCAGGGTCCTGTATGCCCCATTCATGGCCTTTGTCACAAATTAGGGCAGATGTTCTGATAAAAAGATGTCACACTTAAAAAGGCATAAAACTGTTAAGGCATAAAAAAAGGCATAAACCCAGGAACCAACTAATCCCTCAGAAGCCATACACCAGGCATACTAAAAAATAACTTTGAGGATTTATGAAAGGGGTGACTTTCTTATGACATATAAGTAATTTCCCGGGGCCAATAGCATGTTAATCTGTCTTTCTCTACGTTAAATGGATGTCAGACATAAACTTCACGATGAAGATTTCGTGGAAGTGAAATAGGCTACATGGTTCAACGAGTGAAGCCATGATTTTTTTGTTCTTTAAGAGGGAAAAAGAAGGCATTTGATGTCATGCTGACTGAGTTTCACTCCTGCTGCGATTCTGGTTCTGGTCAAAGTCAATGCACATCATCGTTCTTAAGCTGGGCATGCGATACAAATCTACTGGCTAAAGTCTAAGAAAAAGAATAGCCCCTCAAACAACATTAATATAGTGGTCATACTATTTCAACAGAAAGGGCTTCAATTGAGCCATACTGTAACTAATGGATGATTTTGATACATTGTGTTTTTTCTTAAGTGTACAATTTACGTGTGCAAATAAGCATTTCATTATTTAATAATTTCATTATATACAGAAAGGTAAAGGAGTAAAGAGCAAATTATGACATTATTAGTTGTACGATGGATCCTTTGAGATTGAAAGGTGTTTTTAGAGCCACAAAGTACATTACGATGGCTAAAGTGATAAGGTTTGAATTAGATCTCTATGGATCAAAAAGCTGTGGCCTGTGTAAACTCAATCTTAGCAGGGGGTAAAGAAAGTACATTCCATCACAAGCCATGAAACCTTAGCCCTGGCATTTTCCATGTGTTTCATCTACATGTGTTGTCGCTTGCGGGGGGGGGGGGGGGGGGGGGGGGGGGGGGGGGGGGGGGGGGGG
>JAVQJS010073859.1:0-10570 GCA_036024795.1 Galaxias rostratus
GGGGGGGATGTTCTGTTCTCAGACGTTCTCGTTGGTGTGTTAGCATTCCTCAGATTCCTAGGCCATAGCTGTGAACTGTAGCATGGCATGTTAAAGATACAGTTAATATGGTATAACAAACAGTTAAGTAAAGAGATTTGATTCCAGTTAGCGCGCTGGCTTCAAGTTACATGGCAGAATGATAAATATGGCTGCCTGTTTCAAACATACAACAGAATTTGAATAGCATGCTGGGAAATAATTTGATAGCTTTCTTCGTCCAATTCAATAAACAAACCAGTTGTGTCTTCCCAAGTCCTCCGTATCTCAACAAACATCGACCACTGCAACATACACAAATACTTTTTGTGAGTTAGCCTGTGTGTGTTTTCACATGCTTTTGGGAATGACTAGGTCAATGTATGCATCTGTAAATAAATGTTCACATAACTGAGCTAATATTTCCAGCAACAAGGGAAACGTCAAATACCCATGTTTAGATTAACAGGGCTCTTTATTGGTACGCTCCAGTCCTGGATAGCTTTCCCACAGCCTCCCCACTCTAACTTCCGCTAGATATGCCTGATCATTTGATGTTTATCTGTTTAAAGATTGTGCTTCTCAATTAGTGTGAGAACAATTTTTGGGAAGGGGGTTGCTTAATGATTGTAAAGTAAGTAATCTTATGTAATGCAATCTTACCCCTCCCTCCATACAGTGTGTGGAAAAGGATTTATAGAAAGCCTACATCGTAAAATAAAATAAAAATGTAGGTTCAATTTGAATAGATTTTTTATTAAGACATTCTTTCTATTAAGTAGTGTTGGCTGGGGTAATGCATTCAGCAAGTTTGTCCCAAGTGCATCCACAAACCCACGAACGTAAAGAAAATCATGGTTCACGTGAGGTGAGAGTCCTAACACGTGCTGATGACCAGGTCTGGTACTGGAGCAATAGCTCACATAATGTCCCCCCTAGTCCACCGTTCTCCCTACAGTGTCTGTCAAAACATTTTGTCCCATGTGATGCCTCATCGGCCAATCACAACACATTATCCCTGGACAAAAGGTTGGCTCCGTGCCAATGACGTATCCCTTATCGAGTGTGAAGCTTAGGCCCCATGCTAACTTTAGTGATATAACACCCAACAGATTGTGATATCGGCTGTGATCTGGTCACATTAGTGGTTTTGGTAGCCAACCAGAACACCACTGTGGAATTTGCCGTAGATTCTATCTGTGCTCTCGCTTACTTTTCACAGCCTTATCATAGTTGTGATACTATGTCATTCACCTTCATTTCTGTAGCTATCAAATCAGTTGAAGGGTTCTTCATCAAGTTATTTTAGTCTGTTTCCGGCAGTGATGTCTTAGATCTGAGTTAAAAGGATTTCTGGTCCTTAATTATATTATTATATTGTTTTTTTTTTTGTTTACGTTCATAATGCAAATATTAATGTGCAGCGTCTCTGATCCTAATGTTTAGAATAACTGTAATGTCATTCTTATATTAGTTGGTAATAACCCTAGAAATTAAAAAAATGCTGTCCAATTTTCAAATTGCTCACACAAGGACACTATTTTCTAACAATATTCCACTGAGCCTCTTCTGTGATTAAAGCCCCACCCTTCTGGTGCTTTGTTGGGCCGGTGTTGCTGAATATTCATGAGTATGGGTGTGGCCATGGAACCCCAACTCAGCTCAGCCCAGCTGTGACCAAATCAATGGAAACATTCAGGAGGAAAAGTCAAATGTTTGGAGGTGGCGCACACAGGACAAAGGCAAGACACAGTCACATAGACGTTTTATAGTCTCAAACACACACACACACACACACACACACACACACATACAGAGGCTGAGAGTCTGTCCATCTGGTGTGCAGTGGTCACACCCTGACCCAAGAGATGGTCCATGGAGGGTGTAGCTATGATGATGTTGAAAACGATCTGAAGGAGATACTGATGAATGCAACATTGGTAGCTTCCACTGGCTACATGTCACAGAGCACAAAGCACATGACAAGATTGTCACCCAAGGAAAAAATATCAATAATCAAAATCAATAATAACTGAAAAAAAAAAAAAATGTATTAGCATATATATATACATGGACTGATATGTACATAAATGTACAGTATATACACCTAGCTAATTATACATAACTATATTTCTTAACTTATCTTACATACAGTAGCTCACAACTAATATGTATGCGTGAGGATGAAATAAGAAGATTCCTGCATGAATGTTGTACACACACTAGACAGACTCACAGTGCACACAGGGGCTCGATGTCAAACCAACTAAACCGAAAACATAGAATGAGCATCAATGACCTACTTTAGCTGTCTCAGGATGGGTTTGGCACGGACTTCTAGAAGGCACATGTTCAGAGAAAACGATTCCCCTCTCTCCCTAGAACCCCCCCGTGAACCAGATCAGACGGGGCGAGACTATGGAGAGGAGATAATACACCCGCTTTACGGGGCTGATGCATTATTCATGTGTTTTGGTTCAGGAAGGGAGAGCATCCCTTTGTTTTATTGTGTGGAAAGCTCAGGGAAGGCCTGCGGCAGGGCAACATTACACAAACACATGAACACACACACACACACTCGCAAGCACACATGCATGCCTGCACAAACACATACACGCAGGCACACACACACACACACAAACACACACACACACACACACAAACACACACACACACACACACACACACACACACACACACACACATCGGTGAGCAAAATGCCCAGCAGATCAAGATCACAGGACCAACTAATATGTTAGCCGTGCTGTACTGTGCATCTTTGATCTCTCTACGGTGCATGTTGATTGCTTTTCAGGAGAAATGGTTTAGAACTAATGAAGGATGAAGAACTAATGTCCTCACACCACCCTCCCCTTCAGCTGGTGCCATTCTGACAGTCCGGCAGACAGCCAGACAGACAGACAGACAGACACATAGACAGACAGACAGACAGACATCACAGGGGGTCTAGTCATACTGTCATGATCAGCAACGGTACAGCAGGACCCCCATGGCAGGCACATTTAGGCCACACGGTGCACATACAGTATACCGTGGGAGCGAATGCTACCTATAAAGGCTACCCACGGGGCCTTCGCTAGCATACGTGATAGCGCTAATAAACACTGATATGCGCTGATAAACAAGGAGCTAATGTGCAATGTGACAGGAGCGTGCCTGCTCCGGCTGTTAAAGAGGAGCCCCTGGACTGTGTGGACAGAGTGTGGACAGAGCCACTTTGGAACGTCCCTGGAGAGCGTCAGCCAGAGGACGGGTTTTATGTGAACATGGAGCAACTTTAGACTAAGGCCCTCCCTGGCCTTTTGCCAAGACACATTCTCACACACACGCACACACACACACATTCACACAACAGAGAGATAACGCCTACCACAACCACAAACCCACGTACGTAAAGAAAATCATGGTTCACGTGAGGTGAGAGTCCTAACACGTGCTGATGACCAGGTCTGGTCCTGGAGCAATAACTCACATAATGTCCCCCCTAGTCCACCGTTCTCCCTAAAGTGTCTGTCAAAACATTCCTGCCATTCTGAGAACCCAGTCCTCCTGAACCCAGTCCTCCTCCTCTCTCTGATGAGCCTGATGACATCTACACATTCCATAGCGCTGCATAGAAGCCCGTGAGAGAGAGGGAGAGGGAGCGGGAGAGAGAGAGAGAGAGAGAGAGAGAGAGAGAGAGAGAGAGAGAGAGAGAGAGAGAGAGAGAGAGAGAAAGAGATAGAGAGAAACAGCTGATCTTGACTTCGACGCGCCGCCCAGTTCCTCTCGGTTCCACCTCGACCCTAAACGACACTGGATCTTTGGCCCAAATGTTGTTCCAGGGACCAGGGAGACTGCAGGGAGTGAGGGATGGAGGGAGGGGGGGATGTTCTACCCCACCGTCGTCCTCCCAACAAATTTGACCTGTGCGAGGGAGGGCGTCACGGCATAGATTCTCTAACTTATCCCTTGCTCCACCTCTGACATCCTGACTGGGATCAATGGTGCTTGCAACACCCCGGCCTCACTCTCTGACATCACATGGCTGACTGAAGGCTAGTCGTAACTCTCATAGTGAGCATCTACGCAGGTCCTCATCTCTGTTGACCTCCAGATCGTTACACTGGAGAAAGTTGACATACCGCTATTTTCTCCACCAACTCATTATTTGCATGAGTAGTCCCACACATACCGCTGACAAACAGGGAGTCCTCATAAACAAAACCAAAAAGTGCAGAGGCGCACAACAGGGCGCCCCCCCACGACCCCCTATCTACACTACTCTAATTTAGTGGTGTTGAACCAGTGCCCAAAATCAACAAGAGGTCACGCCCTTAAAATGAACAACTCTGTTGTCAGGGGCTTGTCGAGCTGACAGTAACGTGGTTGCCATGGTGACGGCCCATGGATGAACTGATGTGAGCCTCGACGTTGCCCTGAGGGACATACCGTACAGCACGGGGGGGGCCCCAATGGGAAAAAAACATAAAAATAAAGTAATAATCATAGCGCATTACAGCATTAACCATAGCCAACTCCGTCGTCATAGAGCTTCTGTGTCTGAGGGATTTCACAAGCATTTCTCTTTTAATAAAAGCTGCTTCTGTGCCACAACTGCCAAAACACATGATTACCATGTGCAGCCTAGCATAAATCTATGAACCAATAAGAAACAATGATATGTGACTTGTGCTCTGCTGATTCATTGGTTATTTATTGTAAAGTTGTGGTTTTTGTGTGTCTGTTTGGTAATCACTTGTTTTATTTTGTTCTGCTACCTTTTTCGGTCAGGACAATCTTGCGAATTAGATATTTAATCTCAACGTAATCTTTCCTGGTTAAATAAAGTTTCAGTAAAATAAAAAAGTACAGATGGAAGTGCATGCATCAGAACATTAGTCTCAGTTATGAGTTTTGTATAAAACAGAGCGAAGGGTTAGACATGGGTTTTTCTCTGCTTTGTTCCGCCAAAGAAAAGCCTTAAGCATGTATGTTGGGCATCAGCATCAAATCATTTTGACATCAGACTGAAGAACCCATAGAGTCTCTAACAGCAGGATGTATTTAAAGGATGATTATTTTCCATGAGAACTTTACTACTGGGTAATTGAATGCAGAAACAATCCACCTCAGCCTCTACGCCAACAGACCACCCCACGTTCGCTATATTTAGATGGATGTGGAAGAGGCACCCAGAAATAGTGTAACGCCTGGGTTATGGTTTGGGATGGCAGCTGTAGGACAACAGAGAGAAAGACTGAGAATCAAAGGAGGATCAAGTTCATGGTCCTTTATTTGGAGCCTTTCCCTAAACCCCACCCTGTTCCTTCCCGACGGGAGTGAAGTACTGGTTCCTTTAGGAAATGGACGCTGGACAGTGGATAACCCTGGAGGGATCTGTTGCGCCAGACAAACTGTTGTGCACACAAATACGAGGTCACTTCAGCTGGTACCATTTTGACAGACACACGCACACACTTGCTTTTGCCAAACAAACACACATAGCGTACAATAATTTCCTGGGGCCCCACCTCCTATTCCTTCCCCTGACAGTTGGAGGTGGTTCCATAAGCATGTATATAAACACCAGGCAGTCACTAAGGCTAGAGCCGTCTATTGTACCAGACAAGCCATGGTGGACCCAAAAAGGGGTCACATATTCAATATGATGCTGGGTACAAAGACATTCCTAAAGACAACAGCAGCACCGGAAGACTCATTATCCACAGACGACCTTTGACCCGCCCAGACATGTGGAGCTGAGGTTATTTTCAACATTTCAGCGCGTACCCCCTTTCCTTCGTCTCTCGTCTTTTGCCTCTCTCTCTTTCTTGTTGTACTCTCTCTTCCTCTTTCTCGCTCTATTCCAAACAGGATTTCCTCCAGACACAAAGGCACACACCACCGCTAAACAGATAAGCATGGGCCAGTGAACTTGGAGCATACTGGAACCTATTCTTGCCATTCTTACCATGGGTCTTGTTCTCATGTGACAATTAACCAGGCTATAAATACTCATGTTGTGTCTCCCTCACACAGTAACATCAACACGTACACACAAACATCCATCCACGTTTTACACAACTTATAGCTCATCATTGGATTTCTTGAACGGAAATTAACCTTGAGAAAGCCACGGCTTACAGGAAGGACATTGGGAGGTTCCTAGTCTCAGAAGCCAAAGTAGTCAGAGGAAAGGCTCAGACCTTCTCAAGTCTATGATAGGCTCATCAGTGTGGAATTGAAAAAGGTAATGTTGGGAGAATTTAGCAGAAGTGATTTTAACATTAATCTCCAGGTGAATTCATTGAAGACAGACAATTAGGAAGAGGTGAGGCATTTAAAAACAAGACCTCTGAGAGTTCCGAGTGGTTTTTGTACACTGGGACTGAAAAAGGATAACCTTGTTTTTCCATAGTTTTGGACCACAAAGCAACCTCTCTTGACTTTTTGTTTTTTCAAATTGGCTAAGTGGAGTTTTATGTGCAGTATGTGTCAAAAGTTACCATTCACAAGAAGGGGATAGTGTGTCCAAACCTTTGATGCTGTATATTTCTGGGAAACATGGACACTTTCCCTCTTACCTCTCCATAGTCGGTGGTGAGGACAACAGATCCGTCATCACAGGAGCTGATGGTGGAAGGAAGGAGCTGCTCTTTGTCTCTCAGCCAGACACGGGCCCCCTGCCAAAACACAAAACAGACAACACAACCCCATTAGTCGCTTGGTAGACATTTTACATATAAAGGAAAACACGAAGTATTAGACAAACAGAAATAGAACAATGGGTGGCGTGACACAACATGACTACACCAATTCAAACACATCCCAAAACGTTGGCTTCCCTTGAGTCGTCTGGACCAGAGACTATGCCAAAGAAGGTCTGAAACATGGCGCCTGTCAGCAGTCACGTCAACCACAGGCCTGTAGTCTAACTGACTCAGCGTATGCCCAGTCTCCAGTCCCTCCAAACCACACAGGGGCCACATAGACAGACGGTCCCTCACCGCACCTCTCCCCGGCACCGGTGCTACCCTCTTATTAAACAGTCAGAGCCGCTTCGCGAAGGGGACGACGGGTGTTCAGCAGCAGCGGCCCTGAGGGCAGACCGAGGGTGTGTCAAAAAAGCTGCTCAAACTACCACCCAGCCCCTGAGCACTCTGTAACTGTCCTGGGTGCTTTGAACCTACAGTCACACACATTCGTCCGTGCCCATACATAAAAGAAAGATGCTCCCACAATGAAAACGGGATGTCTAACAGGGGTGATAATACCCTGTGCCAATAAATGCTGGCAATAATGTTTCTCCCAACAAAATGTCTCACACTACAAAGCGTTTGGTCCATTTTTGTTAGATTTTGCTGGTATTAGTAGTCATCCTAACGATGGACTTGCAGAAAAGCCTTCCAGTAGATCCCTTCCTGTTTGTCCACGGGGTGTTAAAACTAACTTCATAGATGGGTGGTCCGCTATGTTTGTGTAGCCATTTGGCGTCACTGATAGACTGTTTGTAAGGACCTTGGTAACCGTGGGACAAAACGGGAATGTCAGGCTGATTGCTCAGACAGACCGTCATTTCCTCCTGTCAATAAGCAATACCCTGTCAGAGGTGAGAACGCCACCCTGCATCAGTGGTGCCAGCCTCTGGTCTTGTCTTAATAATAGATTGTTGGTGGTTTCGCTTTTACACTTTGAATTTCAAGTTGGTAGTCCATGTGAAACGGGAGGATTGCTTATGGTTAGCTACAATAATTTTTTACTCAACATTAATATTACACTAAAACGAAACGTATTTCTAAGACCAATCAAGAAAAAAATATAAAATCAAAACAATCCTGATACATCATTAAATCAGCTAAATTTGCCTTAAATAGGCACGTTTTCAAAGTAACTTGGGATTCTCAGGAACCACTTGACTGGCCAAGGAGCATTAATAATCAAAAGTGCCCCCATTCAGGGGGCGAGTGGTGAGAGTGGAGAACAGAGACAGTTGTGTCCAACTGGGCACACTTCTGCTGAGATCAATAGGCCTGAGTTCCATTAGGAAAGCCTATACAGGGGCTAGCTCCAGACATCAATCCTCATTAACTATTAACAACGGGCGTCCACGTGTATGGCCTTGCACACACTCCAATCCTGTGCCTCGCAGCCGTCGGGGTCAAAACAAAGGCCAAGATGATGTTTGTAAAGGCTGCTGAAGATTAGGAGAAATCCCATCTGGTTGTTTCAATCTTTGAATGGCAGAACGAGGTCAAAAAGATTAAATGAAAAAAGCGAATGGAGAAAATGAACTAAATATAAGTCTTGACACACCATGAACCCAGGCCTCAATTTTGATATGTCAATCAGGAATTAAAAAAACCTACCTACATACTTAGCAAATTTTCCTACTTTTTTTCGGCTAAAAGAGCAGAGGTCATAATGGTTCCAAATAGTTGATCAAACCTCAAAGGACAGTGGTGAGCAGGTTACATGGGGGTAATGTTTACTTGGGCGGAGGTCGTTTGGAAGAGGCAGAGAAAGAGGGAGAGGAGGTACCCAATCACGCTGCTCATCACTGTCCTTACATAGCACTGCTCATCGCAAAATGCTAGTAAATTTGGATTCATGGGTTTAGGTTCATGGAAACAGGAGTTCTGCTGATAGAAAATATAAATATAAATACATGTTGGCTCATTTGAATTGAGATAAAATTGTACCACTTAAAACCTTTAAAAAATGGTATATGCATGGGGATTTAAGATTTTCAATTTATCCACCCCAAAGAGCTATAGCTGTGACTGGTACCAGGCTGGCATGCAGGACTAATCAGAGAAAAGCTTATTCACGCGATCTCACAGGAAATCAAGCTAAAAGAATTAGCGATGCAACTAAGTCCATCGATTTTAAGACGATCAGTTGCTATTAAACAACTGGAAATTAAGGAGGCACATTGTTAATGCTCCTTAACTCATAGAGGCTGGTGTTTTCCTGGTCCGGTAATTGAAAAAGGGAAACTGGACAGAGGAGAGGCAGGAAGGCAGCTTGGTAAAAGGGAATGTTGGGCTGTTCGGAGCGTGGTGTGTGACCCCGTGGCAGTGGTCATGACGGCAGACAGAGAGTCAATCATCCGTTGGACATGGCACATGATGAGGTGACGTGAGCGTAAGGTGGAACATTCTGGAATGTGTGAGCCGCGGGGTAATCCTCTCAGAGAGAACAAAATACATTCAATCCATAGTGGAATCCATACAGTTCAAGTGATTAGGGAAAAATAAATACAAAACATTATAATACAAATGTGGATAGATTACTGGCAGATGGGAAATGCAGACTATGCTGAACAAAGGTACACAACAGTAAAAACGGTAATTCTAAAATGATGGATAGAAATAGATGCCATATTATAGCACAATTGGTAACCAAATGCTGGATGAGTGGATGAGTGTATGCCAGTGTTATTGTATTGTTGACGTTCCAGATGTGGGGATGCATGGGCATTAAGAGATGCAGAGTAAGTGAGTAGAGGAAGACTTGTATAGACTCAGCAACAGATGCTCTAAGGATCCTCCCCATCTCTCTCTCTCTTTCTTTCTCTCTCTCTCTCTCTCTCTCTCTCTCTCTCTCTCTCTCTCTCTCTCCCGCTCCCTCTCCCTCTCTCTCACGGGCTTCTATGCAGGAAAAAGGGGCTCCAGCCTTGCCCTGGCTCTGGAGTTAACCAGGCGGAAATCTCTAAACAAAGGCCAGCTGGGACGCTACAGGGGGGAAACGGGTGTTACCCTCCAAACACACACATTGTGGCCCAAGTGTCAAACTCCCCTTCAAAACCTGGTTTACCTTCCCTGGCACAGCTGATCGTTTTACAGCACGAGTTTGAAACAACATGGAGTTCAAGAGTAAAGCAGGATAATAAAAAAAACATTCAAACTACAGTATTTCATACAGTATTTTCAAAACCTAATCCAGACCCCCTAGTGACCAGATGTCAGGGAGTCCCATTGAAACTTTGCAGTGGAGACCCTGCCGTGACAACCCTGGTTCCAAAGGCTTACTCCGCATCCGTTAGACCTTACGCAGCAGCTGGCTGACGCTAAAACATCGACTGGCATTTGTTTCCCTCTGCCAAAACAAAACACAAGCTGGTCTCCTGTCCTGTCATGCTCCCCAACACAGGAACTGCCTGAGAGACTTGATCCTCCTGGGGCATCGGTTTCATAAGTCCTGTATAATGACATCCAGTTCAAAAGTGTATAATTAATGAGCCCCCATGAATATTAAAGGGATTACACAGTGTAAGGTGCCAAGGCTCTTTCTTTCCAGCGTGGCCTAGTAAGGGCACAGACATATTGTGGTTACCCTATCTGTCGGGACCAAAGAAAGCTTCTCTTACTTAACCCAATGTTAACTTTGTTGGACAATTAGCAGCGGTCCGCTCAGCTTTTTCCAGGATCCCCTTGCCGTCCCGGAGAGTAGAGCGGAGTGGTGCGTCAATCCACGGAACAGGACACGTGCCCACTTCAGGGATGATTACATTCAGCTGGCCCCTGGCATGTTTTGTTTTTTTGTTTAA